>JAAXYX010001754.1:0-20865 GCA_036851915.1 Ptenothrix huangshanensis | reverse complement strand
CGAGTGTACAAACAAGATGCAGGTATTAAAGTTTTGCCGGTATCTTTACTCATCTCCATGCTTGACGGTTTACACTGCAAATGAGACGAAATTCTGTGAACATAACAGAGGTACTTACTCCAGGAGAGTCTTCAGTATGCAAGAAGAAGCTCTTCTTATGTAAAACGATGTTGTGTAGGTACTTTTATAACGTTACATAGGTATATCTGCATGTCGATATTTTGTTTCGGGTGAAAAGTGATAACTAACCACCAACCAACAGAGAAGAATAACAAAAACCCACCGACTATCTATCATATGGCTTAGTGGATACACAGTGCAGGCAGAGCAGAGCACAGTACATGCACAGACACAGTTCAGTTGAGAAAGTAATTTGATCCGAATTTTTGAAATGTTCACTGTTACGGTTATGTAGGTACATCAAGTGGGTAAACTCAGTAAGGTAAGGTGAGGTAATGTAGTTTTTTAGGTGGTTTAGAGACAGAGCCAGAGTTCGACGGGGATGTAGGAGAGAAGTACCTGCAGGAAACGTATACCTGGGTATATCGACGAATTTCTATCTACTTGTATTGACAAAACGCATACATTTCATCGTTATAAAAAACTTTATAAAGTTTATATTATCATGCTTCGTTTGCTGTTTGCCTTGCCTTGTTGGGAACGGGAGTTAGAGTTTTTGGAAGCGGATGCGGATCAGTTTCCATTTTTGTTTTTCGTCTCTTCTCTCAACTCTTTTCAGGTTTCCTTTAATTAATGTTGCAGTCGTATTCGTATATTATTGTTTTCGTATACTCGGAGTCAGTATGTGTTTTCCGTGGTCCCTGATCAAATCCTAGCCGATAAGTTATGCTAGTGTGTTAACTTTTTGGAACACCGAAACCGAAAGGCGAACAAGGAGAATGACGAAGGGGAAGGAAAAACTTGTTGAAGTTGGAGCCGAAAGAAATGTATCAACAAATAGTAGTATACCTACATATTAGGTATTCATGGTAAAGTAAAAGCCAAACTATAAAACTTCAAATTATTTATTCTTTCACTCACTGATGTATGTATCTAGTAGATTCAATTTAATCTGCGTTCATACAACGTACTACTTCTCGGATTCGACGATTCGAGACTTTGCTTCGTGATAATAATGGTAATAGAATACACAAAGTTGGAGAAAAGAAATATTGTGAAGGCAGATATTTTTAATGAAGATGTAGAAGATTGAAATCCAATTAGTACTTTGTACGCAGACATCGCATTTGCATCGTATAGTTATACATAGCTTAGCTGTTTTTTAATTATTTTTTTTGCTGGGTAGTCAAGATTAGTATTCACAAAATTGGTCTGGAGTTGAGCAGAAAAGTAATTGGAATATTAAAATTAATCTCATGCTTCTACCATCTTCCCAAATAATAAATTACAAAACTCATTAATTAATTAGAACAGACATTACGTTCAGTTAATATAGTTAACGATTATGATTAAGATGGATAAGATTATATATGATGCGTGGAAATAGTATTTTCACATTTTTTTCTTAGATCAACGAGGGAAAGTACAATTTGTACAGGAACATTCTAGAAACATGTGGTGTTACAAAAACAGGCAAGATTGCTTATGTAGCCAAATTACGTCACATTGATATTAACGTACCATTAACTTTAAAAGCTAAATAATTAGATTTACTTTTATTGTTATTATTATTATACCTGGCACTAATTTCTGATTCATCTTAAAATGTTCACCATAATCGGCCAAGATAAATGCGTATGAAATTATTAGGCATTTAATATTTCTTTGATTTATTATTATTATTCTATTCGTTTATGGCTCGAAACTGGTTAAAATAAGAGATGCTTCTATTCTACCGTCAGTCATTGGTGTTCTCACTTCGTCGTTTTAAGGTGGGGCATGAACGTTCTACATTTTTAAAGTGCAAAATGTAATATTTACAGGTTTCTGCAATTCTTTAAATAGGTATCTAGCTTTCTTATTTCTTGAAAAGGAATCTAATGAATTAATTACCTAAGTATAATAACAACATGGTAACACATGTAACGAAACCTAGTAACAAATGTAGCTTGATTGTTCCTTGTTTCATGGGACTGAAGACAATAAAGCACTACATCTATTTGAATGGAAGATATTTTTTTACTGTTTTTATTTCTCATAGTGGAAACGTATAATTCATATAGCTTTTATGCAACTATTGCAATTAACGTTGAACATTTTTAATTTGCGGAAACGTGTAATTATTTTATTACAGAATGCGATGAACTTTCTTCGTTATCAACAATGCTTTGCAAATATCAAATAAGATACCAGTCAGGTTCTTCTTTCCAGCTATGTTTAATTCCGAAACATTAATATTACCTACTTCTTATTACTTCTTGATTTCATTGTGTCTTTAATCGTTTTTCTTGATTTTATTTCATGATCGACATATTTGATAGGTCGGCTCTTCTTCCTTGGGTGGATTCTCTTTGTCGAACCGTTTTTGCCGCTGTAGATACTTTTCACATTTTTCCTTCCGCTCCTGGTTTACACAGAGCTCTGGTTTCGGTACGCAACAGCAAAGCATGTCTACCTCCAATTCCCTTTGATGCCCAGGATAGATTCCCAAGGGAAAAGCTATCAAAAATTAAAAATAAGATTAAATTATAGTTATTTATGAAGAAAAAATATGACTTATTGCCTTCAGAACCGTCATCGTCAGTAAACTCGTTATTATTATTATTATTATTGAAACAATTCGGATTTGCACATTAACCAGCAATAGTAGGACATATACTACATACGTGCCTATAATTTACCTTAGTTTCAAAGTGTTATTGCGGATCTTCGATCATTATTTCAAATAATTCAAGCTATAAAATGTGATTATGATTACATACTTCTGTCAAGAATGAATTAACATACTGTTTGCTTGAGCTCATGGCTGCCCTGCCATGTTATGTTATAATCTAGATAGATGAATCGTGAATTGCAAGAGAAATTCATTTACATAATCAAGGACTTTATGTCAAGCGTCTAGTGTAAGACTGCAATGTACCTACTTAAGGCTGGGCTGGGAGATTGTTTTTTTCAAGAAGCATGATCGCACATTTCATTATTAAGGGGATCATTCTGCTGTGACATATGAAAATATAAAATTACACCAGTACAACTTTGAATGCTTTCATGCTTGTTAACATGACTTGTACTGTTGTACTGATGTACTTATTGTACATTGCAGCTTTTCTTCTATGGACCAAATATGATCTTTAGATATTTACTGCATATATGTAACACTTTTAACCTAGAAACGTACTGTGATTCCTATGTATATTAATATTAATTTAAATAAAGTGTTTTTAAAATTAATTTTTAAACACCAATGTCTTGGTAGTAAAACAATATACAGTTATCAGGTAGCCTTGCCATGCATAGTACAGTTCACCATTGACCGTAAAGATATGGCGTTTGGCGTTTGACATGCATTTGATTTGATTACTCCGCTGTTTATGTAAAAACAACAATTTTAGGTTACCCACTCGTTACTCGTTAATAAATACAACACGAAGGTGCAAAATCAATTTAAATTTACGACTCGCAATCAGACTAAATCACATCATAATTATATTTAGAAAGCAAACTCTGTTTTGATTGACTGAGCAGCCAATTATAAATAACAAGAACTTCCAAAATGCTGTAAACATTGGCTTCTACTTTTGACTTATGTACGTGTTACACATTGATGCGGTGAAAAGTCGGTCGCTTGATGCAATGATCATGGGGAAAAAATTCGATTTATTTTTTGCGAGTTCAGAAAATTATGATTTCATTGATCAAGGAAGATCAAACGTCAAACTAGACGTTGAACGATTGCAAAAGAAAAACGATTGCATTTGAAGGTGTCAAAAGCAAATAAAGAGGGCGTATGAGTAAATGGTACAGTGTCATATGTAATAAATAATAATAGTCTTAAGAAACTGCCGTTTGACATTTTAAACCGAAAATCTTTGTGAACTGTGAGATTTCAAAATTGGAAAATTAAGCAATTACCTTTAATCTTTTGAAGAAACAAACGTTCCTTTTCACACATTCTTTTGTTGTACGATCCTTGATAAGTAGTCTTGTAAAACCAACCGTGCTGTCAGCGTCAGCATTAACGTCAACGTCATGACCATCGCGCATCGTTGATAGCCAATCGTTCAGTCAATCCATACCAAAAAAGAAACAAGCAAGAGAAATTACGTTGAGATAAAAAAGTGATAGCAATGGCTATACAACGAATCACGGCAGAAAGTATCTCTACTCTTGTATATCTATCTGATGTGCTGTGTGTGTAACAACACGTATAAATTAAAGCTGTGAGATATGTCATGTCATGCTGCACGACTACAAATACAAGATTATGCCTCACACTGTAAATTCTAAATGACAGAAGTCAATAGAAATGAGAGTACATAAGTTGCTAGTGGTGAAGCCCTAAAAAAGATAATCCTTAATAATCCTTATTTGAACAAGAAAATGATTTTAGGTGTTGCTTGTTCAAGTACAAGTACAACGTCAAACTGACTAGAACCAGAACCAGTTAACGACTGTAATAAGTTAATAAGAAACAAAATAATTGCATAGAACTGAATCAGGTTTTGATTTTGACTTCGGTCTGTAGTCCACTCCTGGTTTACGAGGGTTATTGATGTGTGGATGATATCACTAAATTAACTAGATTTCAAATATTTAGGCTAGGGAAATATTTGAATTTACTGGAAACGAGAGTTTTCCAGTTTTTGATTTCAGTTTGTTTACTCATGTATATAGTTTTTGTTTACTGTTACCTGTGAAAGAGGCGGAGGACGACGAAATTTGATCGTCTCACGATCCCTGCAATTCTCCGCCCAATTATGTACAAGTACTCGGGTTGGATTATATGCACAAACTAGAGATGACCGGTCATTAGGATCCCGTCCTCTAGCCTCAGCTAAGCCAAAGGCAACTTTCCACGGAATCTCATCATAGACATCGCCGTATGTCCCTAGACAGTTTTTCACTCATTAACTCATTATTACCATTTTAGTTTATTGGGCCTCATCAATACTTTTACGACATTTTAGAGAAACATTTTTTGGCAAATCGTGTGCATTGATATTGAGCCAATATGCCTTTGTAGTATTATTTTTACTTCGAGCATTATGTACTAACTTAAGTAAGTTAATTATATTCAGCGAAAAATTCATCTTCACATACAGTGAAATCTCGTTATAACGGAGGTCGTTATAACGTCAATTTCGCTGTAACGATCGCACATGTCCTCCCCGTCAGCGAACCTGTCGTTGGACGTTATAGGGTCTATAACGTCGTCTCCCTATAACGACCAAAAATATCGGTCCCCTGAGGTGTCGTTATAACGAGATTTCACTGTATTTGGAAATTGCAAGAAAAGAAGAGGCAATCAAATCCGGGCTGACCCATCGTGCAATGAAGTGACATTTTACCAGTGTTCTTTGACATCGAGAAAGACATTTGTAAAGCATAATTAGTAATAACACTACTTAAGTTATGTACGATTAGTGTTTGAATTTTTTGTTAGAATTTAGATTTGTAGTTATATTTGTATAAATGTAAACAAGAGCAATGGACACCTGCTCGGATGGAATAATGAAATGGACCGCCGCTGACTCTTGTAGGCAATCCCCCTCTTCNATAACACTACTTAAGTTATGTACGATTAGTGTTTGAATTTTTTGTTAGAATTTAGATTTGTAGTTATATTTGTATAAATGTAAACAAGAGCAATGGACACCTGCTCGGATGGAATAATGAAATGGACCGCCGCTGACTCTTGTAGGCAATCCCCCTCTTCCGCACTCCAATTGCTTCTTTATAACAGCCTTCGGGCAGCACTTTTCCATGTTGACTTACGTCCAAGCACAAATAATCAAGCTAAATTCCTTAATATTTTGTACGAGGCTGAGCCTTGGACTGCAAAATGTCCTTAAATTCCTAGCTTCTGTGATATTGACTGCTTGTTGGCTGAAGTTATTGTTGCCTTATTTTTGTTTGGTTAAATTACTGATATACTGATACCAAATTTCCGGAATCCTGTCTGTCTCCTTCCTTATTCCTGATCTGTCTCGCCAGGTTCCTTCCTTCCACCTCCTGTTTCAATAAACTTCGTACTTCCTAGCTCCTCATACTTCCCACACCACCCTTTCCGTACGCGTTACCAGTATTTCATAATAAATTATGATCATACTAATTCTTGATTGCTTAAGGATTATTTTTATTGTTAAAAATTAACTGAAAAAGCTAGAATTGATCACGAAAATTCTTATTTTCCGAAAACAGGGTTATAATAACGGATAATCATATCATTCCGACTTAGCCTTGAACCATAGTAATCTAATAAAATATTTTCGTCGCACGTAATATACAATATACACTACGACTACGATACATTGCCTCACAGCAAAAAAAACTAGGTAACTAGATAGGAGAAAAATAAAACACAAAAGCCTAAATATAGGCGGAGTTTCAATTGTGTTGTAGAAATCGTACCGACTACCTTGCACCGTCCAGTAGGATGATTTTTAACTTTGAAACGGTGGAATTTGAATATATTTCAAAACATTTTTGAAAACGTTTTTCAAAACAAGACATTTTTGAAAATGAGTGCAATCATGAATTTTTGTAGCTTTTTACCATTTTGGCAGCTTTAAATTAGTAGGACTCAATAATTCTACACAATTTTTATAGCAGCACACCTTCAACTGACATTTTTTAACGACTTTATAATTTCAAAAATGGTTTGCTTTGTACCCTGCGTAATCTACGACGTAATCGACATAATAATGATAATATAATGCATTACATTGAAACTTGCATAATACGAAATTCTGTGCTTTAACACATCGTATCAGAAACAAAAAATTCTGTTTAACAATTTCAGCATTTAACTACACGACATTGAAGTACCAATACCATACATTCACAATTACAACTAAATAGGGTAAAAAAAACTAAACAACTTTTCAAATGCCCCAAACATTTTCGACTCAGCGTGTCTATTTGTTCTGTATGTTTTGTAGTCTACTGTACAGTCTTCCACCATGTAACTTCAACTTTCTCCAGCACCATCTAATGTTCTGAATACTGACTTTGTAATATCATTCGTCACTGCAAAACCTCCCATGGCGATGGTGAAGCCCTCTAGGAAGTAGTGGGCAATAAACTTTGGCGCCTTCCAACATTGTTCCTTTTACATCTATCCGACAGAGAGCACACAACTCACGAAGATCCTGACAACTGCCAGTGACAGCTTTTAGCCAAGTTTTACCTACTCTACTCGTGATTAGATGCTTCATTTCCTCAAATTCTTACATCACTTGTCAGTTACTTGCGTCAACTTATTATTAAACATAGATACAAGGTCTTTGCCTTTGCATTTGCCATTATCTCTGCAAATAACCCCTTCGTACTTCAATCGACTTAAAATGTAACAAGTCAAGACACAAGGAATAACAAAAAAAGGTATTTTATACGATACACTACGAAATGACTATAGGATTACCACACAAGCCCAAGGAGAACTCACAAATCTCAAAATCACAATTCACTTGTAATTCTTACAACCTGCCTGGAGTTGTAGCATTGTTCTGTATTGTTATAATTATTGCCTATTATTGCATTGTATTTGAGATTTTGTAGTTGATTACACCCTACATATTTCCGGATTGGAGGAATACGCATGTGTATTATTATAAGGTATAAGGTAATAATGATGCAGTTCTACATGCACAGAGGTAGCTGCCCAATTACATGTAATTGTTTATGCTAACATAGAATCGTATATAAAATACTACAATAATAATTAAAAAAACATCTCATTTCTGTGCACTTTGATCAAGTGGCTCTTGGGCTTCCAATTTCATCCACTAGTCTCTTGTCAATTTGTTATTCCGCTAATACCCTAACTACCGAACGACCACAAACGATAATATCAGCATTGACATTGAAATTAAAGTCCATTTCACCGCTGTATTTGTTTACTCGATTGTTTTACTTACGTCTGCAAGGTAGTATGTAGACTGATTTTAAATAGTAAATTACCTGCACTGTTATTATTAGAACCTAGATATGACTACCTATGTATATACAAGAAATGCTGACTGTTCCATATCATTGTTGTTTACTTGACTTATATATATAACCAATTGAGAAAGAATGTGGGCCTAACGTTTCCGTTTACCCTTGCCATGTTCCTGTGTAGACCGTTTTGTATTTACATTTGGACAGGTTTCTCGGTTTCACCGTACCGTAGTAAATACGCTAGTAGGGACGAGTCAAGATCGAGATCGACTCTGCACTTCGTTCCATGCTCATGATGATCGTTTATTATGCTTTTACCTATACACTTTCAGGGTGTACAGTGTAAACTCAACCGTGCATCTTTCCTAAAATCAACAACATTCAATAGGTAAATAGGTACAACTACAATGCATATGTACACAGTATTAACTGCCCCTCGAAGTAGTATGCAAGTACATATATGTAATTAATAGATAGTAAGAAGTAAGACAAGACGTTTGAGGTCCAGGTCCAGGCCCGGGGTGGTTGTGATAGTTGGTCTTGGTATCTGAAGTTGTAGTTGTATTTATGCTCGGTGTTGGTAGTATGAAGTATGATACTAGAACTGACTTGGTTTAATAAAATTACTTGGTTCTGGTGGTCGGTTAGTCTGGTATGGGATGGTATGAGAATGGTAGTTTGTAGTTTCACTACAGCTACTACAGTGGACAGTGAGTACATTGAGTAAAGTGTAATGTTTGGGTACACTCTCGAATTTGAAGGGAAAGGTGGGAGAGATGCAAGCATGCATGGATCCTTTATCCTATCAAATATGCATTAGTAGTTGAATGTTGGTTGTTGGTTCCTAGTTTCCTCCGACGACTCCGACTACTACTACAGATTTACAGATATGTCATGAATGTTGTAGGAACAAAAACGGTGGTAAAGCTGTAAAGCTTCCCCTTAAATACTACGAAGCCCCAAACTCCAAAGCTTCATAGCCAAAGCAAGCTCACTAGTTAAACTGCAAGAGCAAGAGCCACCTTAATACGAGCACGTCTCTCATGATTATATCAGATCAAGTACTGTACTGGTAGTGGTAACGTTAACGCAGTGTACTGTACGTATGAGTGAACGTTGTTTGGTCTTGGTCTTTGGTCGCGGGTTGACAGAGAGAACAGGTTAGTTCGAGTAAGTCTTCGTCTTCGTATTGGGATCGAGATCGGGATACTCTCATAGAAAAAGGAGAACGATCAATAATCCAAATCTTACATAGAGGTCACCACAAACGGGGTGGGAGGGAATATGTGGATGGGAAATTGGGAGACGTAGGCCAGCCTAGACCAGAGTCAGAGCCAGAGCCAGAGAACCAGAAGACCCCAGGCTCGTATAATGGTACATCGTAGATGGTAGATACACAGACAGCCCTAAAATTCTCGGCAACAACAAACCGAGCGAGCGCCAAGCCAGAGTCAGCGCCAGGCCATGCAGAAGATCTCGATAACTTCAGCTCCAAGATCCACCAAAGAATGAGTATCTGTGGAAGGACTAGGTATGCCTCAAGTTGCTATATGAAATATACCCCTTCCAAGACCAAGACCAACCTAGGAAGGAAGAATATGATGTGAACAAAAAAAACTCCTGACAGAGTGGGCTTCCAGAGTATGAGGTGCTTCATCGGCATCGGGGTTCTCAGAACTTCTCCACTTGAAGGGGAAAACCAAGGAATGAACTTCATTCATGATGACTTCGACTTCGAGTGAGTATTCCCCACTACAATCTTCACTATACCGTGTATTTGGCTGACGTACATTACATTCTCACATTGTTCGATTCAAAACCAAAACCCCACACGAGCATACGTACCTAATAGGATCCTCATACATACGACATACCAAAGCAGTGCTTAGCAATAGCAATCCAATGATGATCCAATGCCATACCAAGCCAAGTCAACTCAAGTTAAGCCAATGTACATCTACATACCAAGGAACCTGACAGTGCCGAAGGAAGTGTAGTCAAGTCAAAAGTATGAAATGAAATGAAATGTCTAAGGTAGACGAGTACAAACTTAGAAGGGGCTTATGGCACATTGGCATTGGCATATGGCTCTCTATTATCTATTAAAAGCATAAGTCATAAGTACGTACGTACGATAATTACTGCTAGTCTACTGACTACTACTTGCAGCGCTATACTCTACTATTTTATTGATTTCATTTAGTTTGTTCATTTAAAGGATATCACGCAATTCCTGCGATCTATTTAAAACATTTCTTCGAAATACTAGCAACGTAACGTAAGTAATGTGAACTTCTTTGGGCCACAACGTTTTAATTATAGCGAAGAAGCTTCCACAAACGTATTTTACCTGAACGTTGTAGCCACGAACCAAAATAGTATTTATTGAAATTAAAATAATTTAGTAAATTATTTTGAAGTACAGTAAGTACCTCGTATGTGCTAAAATGTCAATACATTCGCGCATTGCCATTTCATTATTAAACCTTGCATTTTTTGCAACCGTGTAGTTATTCTATTTCGGTATTTTCAATACCAGCTTAGGAATTTGATTAAAAGGCATTCAAAACTTGATTATTCTACAGTAGCTTCGTTTCTGATGTTAAGTGCAACATTGTAGTGCTGGAATGTAAGTAATTTAATACTTGTAGAAAATTGCTTTTAAAACATTTAAACTACACTATAAAAGTCAGGGAACAAGGTTAAATAAAGTATGACAAAGAATTCTGTAGTTATATACAAATGTATATAGGAACCTGTTATAGGGTCACTATCTGTTCCCACTTTAAAGTGTAAATAGTAAATATGTGCGGGTATTACAGAGGTTCGTAGTGTGAGCTTAGGATTAATGCAATAATTAAAACATTAAATTTAAAAGCATTCTAAATCTCACATTCAATATTCCTGTCTCGCATTGTTGTTTTCATTTTATTTCTTCTAGAAATTTGCTCGACATGAACTTCTACTTCTACGTTGCTACTGTAAAGTTACTATCATTTGTATTTAAATGTCGGTAAGTATTTTTACTACTGCACAAGTACAACTGCGCGTATATATATAAGTCTACATTTGGTGAAGAATTAGTAGAATAATTATTACAGACTACAGAGCTTTTTAGCACATTCAGCATTTCACTTGACATGACAGTTCATTATGAATCTAGAATGCTGAATGTTGAATGTAGCGTACGATTGCAAAGTGTAGTAGGTATGTAAGTACGTACTTGTTTCATGTATTAGTTAAAGAGTGGGTAGGTAAGTTGGAAATTTACCTAAATTGAAATTCAGGCTTGAGCGTCTGAGTCACGGAGACTTACAGTACAATGTGCAATACAATAATTATCAAATGTACTGTGGTACTGGTACTGATAAAACAGCAGCAGCAACTGAATGACACTACACACTTGCTCTACGTTAACAATCGTCAGAGTTGCATACAAAATTTTACGCAGACTTTGCATCGAATTAAAATAAATGGTAAATGGTTAGTGTAGTACTCACTTGACTTGTACAATCGTATTCGTAAATTTATATTGTATTCTATCCTATCCTTTCCTTTCCTACCTTAGCCTGCCTTATCGTCTACGAGCGTATCGTATCGTAATGTAGTAATGCGAATGCAAAAATGCAGAGTACTATTAAAACTTTAAAAGTAGGTAGAGTTAGATTAGATAGGTAGCGTTTTGCGTGCATCCCTACTACTCTATCACATTGTTGTAGTTGAAATAGAGTTAGAGTACAGCACTACCAAACTATAGTGTTGAACATAGTACGATTGTGATAGTAAAGGCAATAGCGATAGTAATAGTAATTGCAAAGGAAACCAGCACTAACGTAAGTGCAGATGATGAATTAAATCACAAATATTTCAAACATACGTATATAATTCAAGGGGAAACAACAAACAAGGTACCATCCATAGAAAGACCTATTAGAATACATGTAAAAATCCTAGGTATAGCTACATACACACGAAGCACAATTTAATGACAATGAGTATGGAAGTGCAAAGACAAACTACAACTACCATTACCATTACGAGTCTACCAACTACCAACCAAGTGCAATGCTAACTCCGTACTATATTATTTTATTTTATATTGCCAATCCGCATCATACTAAATTGTTAGCATCTGTACGTACACTAAAAGTCTTTGATGCTAATATTCCTATGTTCTGGTTCTGTGAACTGTTCCATGCACTATACAGAGCCAATATAAAATAATGTAGGTACCTGCCTACCCACATTACAATTTTTTTAAACACTTTAACAAGAGCAAGAGCAGCACATGCTGCATCCCTGGCATGGCATGGTATGGGATGTCATGACAAGGCATGGCACAGGTCTGTTCATATCCACTACTACAACCTACAACTAACAAACAACACAACTACAACTTTGTTAGTTTACTTTACTCTTATCGTCGTAGTCATCGTAATGTAATTCGTAGTTAGAATTGTAACACGTACCGTAAAGCTTCTAATACTTGCAGCCCGGGTCTCCAATACAACACGGGTCATTATTTCAGCCCGGGTGTAAAGTATTCGAAAAAACAGAACCCGGTGGGGCTCTAATAGAAGTTTTACGGTATATATATTCTTTGTGCAGTTGTATTCCCATTCGTATTCATCATTCGTAGTACAAAATAGTAGATGATAGTATATGCGTTTTACTTTGTATTGTACTCGTAATTCTAATACTAACTGCAAAGCAAGCGTGGAACGTAATTCCCATTCGTAGTTCGTGTAAGTTGGCATGTAGTAATCGTAATCGTGGTTAGTGACGTTAGCCTTCGCCTTAGTACTGGTGCTGGTTCTGGCACTGGTACTGCGTTCTGGTGCTGTTGCTGTTACTAATAGTAGGAGTAGAGAACAGACTGACATTAACTTAAATATAAATGTGCACACAGTATCTACTGAAAGTTGAGATTCGAATTCGAATATTGTGAAGTAAAATCAAGTCAAGTAAAGTGAAGTGTAGAGGATAAAAGTCATTCTTGTATTCTTGAATTGTACCTACATGGTAACATAGTATAGTATAATAGTATTTAGTTTCTAGGTAGTGAGTGAGAGAGAGAGAGACGGCAGACAAGGATAGAGATACTATGGATTTTAGCTGTACATGTACTTTGTTACTACGCTAGTTTTTTTAGTTCGAGTTCCCCAACCAACTTCCCATATATTTCTCTCTTCTCATCCCAGAACTGAGAACTGAGAAGAGAACAGAGCCACACCAGACCAGACCAAGTCAGACGAGAGAGCCCAGAACAGAAAGAGAATAGATGTTGGAGTTTTACACGCGCAGGCAAATGCAAAGGCAACTAAAACTAACGCAAGGCATTCAAGGCAAGGCAAAGTAGTAGAGTCAGAGTCCATATGAGAAGATATGTATAATACATTTTGAATCAGGATCACAACCTTCCACGCGAACTCACACACACCAACACCACACCACACTACTCACTTCGTCATATATAATCTGAAATACTAGTTGTATTTGGGAGTTATGTACTGTTACTGTTATGTTCGGCAGTAGGCAGCATTGCAAACACAAACGCCAAACGCAAACTGCAATAAACTGCAAAGCAAGTAACTTTATGTTTCATGTACCTACCTATGTTCCATTATGTGGCATTTGCTCTCTCCAGAATTCCAAGGGAACTTCCAATAATTACGCATGTTTTCCTCCACCAAGAAAATTGACCCCCTCCCCCCAAATAAGACAAACATGACACGAAGATATTTGTAATTGTATAAGATCCATGTTAGAATTGTCAATTTGAGACGTCTCCCCACCCCTCCCCAGAATTTATGACGTAATTTTTGCAAGCTCCCCAAACCCAATTCGACAAAGATACTCACTCCTACCATACCATACAAAAACCAAGCCATTAACATCCAAGTCTATCTCAACTATCAGCTTATTCAGCTATCCTACTGTCCTCTCTCTCTCTTTTTATGTTTCCTTTACTGGCGCTTTTCTATTACTGACTGACTATGGGCCTGACTACGGTTCCGTTCTGGTCCTGGTTCGGCTGATTCTCATATTAGTCATATTATTATTTACGTAGGCACCTACATTTATATTTAACAATTGGTGGAAATGCTGGAAATGCTCGAATTCAAAATTGGACAATTGGAATTGAGACTTCTGTACCAACACCAGCACCAGAGTTGGAGCCAGAGTAAAAGCAAAAGCAGGAGTACCAGCACCGGTATCAGCAGTAAGAGAACACTAGCACCACACTCCAGTTCTAGTCAAAAGTTCCAGTTCCAGTCAATTCCATTCAATGCAAATGTACCTACAGAATTTGAAGCATAGAAGTACACACCAGCACTCCAGAGCTCCGGAGTTCCAGAAGTAGGACCATTCCATATCCAGTATCCAAATTCAGAGTTGCAGACTTGAGGTCTAGATATTTATGTGTGTGCTATAGTACTAGAACTGTACTACACACTGTATATTATATTATACATCTATGTATATACGTCTCCTCTTGTGATTCTGCTCGTACTTTTGTATTTGTATTTATGTAGTTTGTGTTCTGTAGTGGAGCAGTGAAAGAGCGTTAGGGAACTAGAAGAGCTAGGAGATTGCTAGAACTAGAATGAGAATCAAGAAGCTATAGGGACGATTTAAGAGGGGAAATGTACATGTATTTATATCCTCGTGGAGTGGCAAAGGAGTTCAGTTGAGTCAGTGGAGTCGTAGAGTGAGTGGAGGTACCTTCTATTATATGATACGAGTAGAGCCGAGGAATACGTCTAGATGCATTGTATGCTTAGAATTTAGAATGCTGGTAAATACATAGATATATAGATAGACGGATTTGGGTTGGGGTATATGGTGACTAGTAACTAGTAGTTTAGTTTGGTTTTGGTCTTGGTAGTTGATTGTAAGTATAGGTGTACATGTAGTGAGTGAGTAAGTGAGTGAGTGGATGAGTGAGCAGCCTCCGTGGTTCCCTCTCTTCTCTCTGCTGAAGCTCTTGGCTCTTCTGGGTTGATGTTGATTCTAGTTGTCTGTGTGTGAGGACGACCGCGGACAGAAAGGAAGAGAAACAGTAGAGAGAGACGAGTCGAGACGAGAGAAGTAGTCAAGAGATCCATCCAAAATTCAAATTCCAAACAATCATGAACTAACTAGAACTACCTATCATATTACATAACTACATTACTTCAACTACCTTCTTCTGGTCCGGACTACTGTTCTAGCTTCTAGTAACTAGGTAGGTGAATCCTTATCCTTACTTTTTACCTATCTATCATTCATCACACTTGCTACACTTTGTCCTCACGTACCTACTTAAAACACCTACGAAGCAAAAGCAACAGCGACAGAAAAATAAATACAATACACCAAATCGAGTAAAGTCAGACAGGACAGGAGAGAACAGAACCGAACAAATAATCAACAACCAACTTCAACTCCCGAGAACAACTCAAGATAAGTTTCCGTCACAATCACAATCCATGATTAAGAGCAAGATCTGTGCACACAGTCAGTCAATAAGAGTCCAGTTAATTATGTAATTATTTACATAAGACATAACACAGCGTTCGAAATCGAAATGGTCAAGCGAACCCATTAACCTATCACTCGGTCCTCTGACAGACTTCCTCGATTCTCATTTCTGATTCTGATGGGACAAATCGTGAGTAGTTCACTCATTTTCACAATTTCTAGATTGTCAATAAATTAACATTGTTGATTGTTGTTTGGGTCAGTTCAGTTCAACCAATAATCAATAGCCAAGTATAATTATCCTTACAACCACTACAACTACAGTTAATAGCTACGGTGTTCAGCAGAATTACTTGATTGCTTTCGTTATTACATGGGACAAGGAAAAATACTGGTGACTCTTCGCAAGTTGACTGATATTGATATATCGTTTCTGTACTCGAATGTCTATTAATGTACTACTGAACAAGTGAGTATTCCCATCTGATTGTGTGGATTCGTGTGCTGAACAATTATTTTAACTGCTGTACGACCAGTCAGTCAGTCAGTCAATAAGTTAAAGTCAAAGTCAAAGTTAAAGTTAAGTACGGAAAAGTGAGTTACGTTTCAGTTGACTAGTAATTATAATTAGATGTAATCACGGGTTCATGTTCATATAATAACATTATAGTATATAGTATGGGTGTATAGTTGTAGTAAATGACTAGTTACTATGTGGTGTGTAGACTGTAGTTCTGTATAGCGTAGACAGTAGAGAGTTAGGGATGAGAGTGAAGAGTAAAGGATTTACGTCTGAACCAAAATTGAAACGAGCGGGTAAGTTGTATTTTGTAGGTTGAGGTTTGGTTGAGAAGATGTTGGTTGTCGGTGTTGGTATCTGTATGGGAATGGATATAGATCTGGAAGGTTACACAGAGTGTATTCAGTGATTCAGTTGAGTCAGTGTAATATAATGTAGAGAATAGGATAGTGTTGTGAATCTAGTGTAGCTTAGTTGATCTTGGTTGGGATTGGGATTTGGTGTACACTTCACACGCTGTAGTAAAATATAATCATCTTTACCATTTACTACTTCCAACTAAAACTACACTAGCACCATCAGTCCAATACCAACACCAGTCTGCTCTTCCTTCTTACCTGTCCTCACTGTCTACTGTCTATAATCATATGAAACTACTGCATTTGAATAAATACCTGTATCTATGCTATACCTTTATGTATGTTATCATCATTGAATGTGACTGACTGTACTCTGTCCTACTACAAAACTACGATCGACGAACAAGTAAGTACAAGTGCATTGTATGTGTTCCCTTTCTGTTCTTCACTACTGCAAGGCAAGGCGCTTTACTATTTCTATTTTATTACTATTCCTCATCCTTTCCTGTGCACAGTCACAGTCAGAGTCAAAAGCAGAGATAGAGATGGAGACCTGACAAAGTCAGAGACAGATACGGGGCCAATAGGCATAGACACTACAGACGGTGGTTTGTTTTCCTACAGATATTTTAATTTCAATAAGTAATACAGTTCATGTTCATAGTTTAATAGATTTTTGCATACATGTATTGACAATTAGTTGTTAAATATGTATAGGTAGATTGTCGATACATATATAGAAATAAATAAATGTGAACGTTCCTAGAGTTGTGTACCCAAAGAAAAGAACCAGAACCTGAACCTGACGAGTGACCACAGTCAGTCAACATCGACAATCGGCAGTATCAGGATCAGTAGTCAGTTTACCAAGTCGTTGTCATTGTCGTTGTCATCGTACAGTGTAGTAAGTAAATGTACGAGAACTTTGAATAGATATTGTGCATGTGAGTCTGAAGAGACAGAATCAAATGGAAAATAGTACAAGCACCAGAACCAGAGAAGAGACAAGAGCGATAAACACGTAAAAATATATTCTAGTATACTATATATTATTGTAATATTATCTGTGGATTAGTTTAAGACTTAGTTCCTAGTTGTTTTCTGATAGTAGCAGTTAGTTACTTATCTTGGAGTTCTGTTTTAAAGGCTCGAGTTAAGTTAGAGGTGGATCGGGAAGAGACGAACATTAAATTGAATTTATTACCTTCCTTTGCTTCTTTGACTGCACAACGTTGACTGTGTCTGTGACTGTTGACTGTGACTGTAGTGTGCAATTTGTTCTCTATTCGACATTCGCTGTGTTTGTCATTTTTGATCTTTGCAGTCAACAACAGTGAAGCTTTCAACATCAACATGCATTCAAAATTGCTCTAGTTGTCTAGTCAGTTAGTTAGTTCTTGGTGTTGTGCATTATTTAGTCATTGTAGTTTACTCGTTTGCGTTTCATAGCTACGCTAAAGCAGTTGAGTAGCAGTTGTTGATTCTTTCCGACCGTCAAGCAAGCGTTGAATACTGAATGGTTAGTGTGGATAGGGCATGTGGAATTATATATATACGATAGTAATTTACGTGTTGGTGATTGTGTCTTTAGTCCCGTGTTAATTCTTGATCTTGATTGTAGTGCTGCGTCTGTGTCATCTATTCTGTTACTCTTTGGTCGTCGGTACATTGTTGTTTATGAGTAAATCTTTTCATCGCAGGTAATCTGCAGCTCATTTATTGAACCTTGGTAGAAATACAACGGAAGCTTAGTCTGTCTATAGAAATAAATTAAGCTAGGAAGATCTGTTTTTAAAATAACAAGTTACATTGTATGATATACTCATGATTGTAAAGTTGAAAGTTCAGAGTTGAGTACATACAATCAAGTTCAAATTCAATTGAAAATAAATGGTTGGGTTGGATGTTAATATGTAATACAAAACAATTCAGCGTATTATAGGTAATTATCCCATGACAAATAGGTAGGCACAATTGGCAATACGATTCTACAACCAGTAGAGATACTAAGCAGCGAATTCAAACAATAATTATTTTAATGGAAATGATAAATAATATATTGCTTAAGTGGAAACTACAAGGTGAGGAAAATTACAAACACAGGTTTTGAATACTATTGACTATTGTTATTTGACAAAAATTACAATATTTGTGTATGACTTAAAATGGTCTTATTCAAATTCAGAGAGAATTAGAATATTACGGTGTGGATGTTGTGTAGTATGGAGTCTGCAGTTTTCGTAATCATAGTATTATGATTATAGAAGAGGCGGACGAAATTGACTGATTCTAGGCGCTATGAGACGAGTCAAGCATAAACTAAAAGTGCTGAATTGACGAATTGACTTACTTGACTGCCCTGGTTGACTGGTACTTTCCGTTGTAGCATGACTGAATTTGTCCGTCTGGCCTGACCACACCATGGAATGGCTTGTGGTGTTTGAAACATAAAAACGGAAAAATATCACGTTCGACATTTATTTCCAAGTTGAAAATTGGAAGCTGAAGTTTCAACTTCAATTTCTGATCTACAAATATTGGATTCTTTTATTGAATAAATTTAGTTAAAAAAAGAGATCGGATTACGCACAAGTTTTGATAATCCTTTTTAAATTGCGATGCTGGCAAATTACACCAAAATCAACTAGGAATTTCGTTTTAAAAGAGCTATCCGTCGTATTCAATTTACTTCAACTGCTTACTATTCCAAACATTATTTCATGGGGATCGAGGGAGATAAAACACGGCCATTGTTTATACTACGGCTTGTAGTGTGTATAATTTCAGTAAGGAAAAAACAAAAAATTCTAAAACCTGACATTCTAGTTGCAGATGTTGACTCAAGGTAATTTGTGAATTGAATTCGAGATGATGACATCAGCAGTTAAGATTTAAAAGCTTAATTGTTTGTAATAATATTATTAAATTGTGTTTTTAATTCATGTTCATTTATATTCACAAATGAGTCTGAGTTGTGATGAAAAAATTAAATCCTTTTTAGAGAAAAGAAACTATAATAACAAGTCACTGTTGCACAATTGTAATAGCTATGTGACTCACACATGCATGCTCTTCCCGTAAGTACTAAGGGACTTTAATGCATACTACAACTACAACTCTAAAAAGTTGCTGGCACTTAGAAAATGATTTCAAGTACTTGAAGCATGGATAACAAGCGACTGTCATTGCTCATTTTAAAGTTTTGATTGTTTTTATTTCAAATTGTATGAAATTGTTTAATATACATTTTTCATGACTTAACACTCCAATTAACATGTCGATAAGTCACCTGACGTGTCATTAATAAATTACATTTCAAATATAAGTACTGCATGTTTAGTATTTACCCAGGAGTTAAATAAACTCCCTCGATAATATTTTATATCCTACATGTATGTCTTAGCTTACGCTTCTGAAAATTACAGTTGCTATATGGAAGAGAGATCATTAATACGCATGCATTATTTCGTATCTTCCGTAAGAATAACGAATAATGTAAGTAATTATGTTGTAATTCGAAATTAAGTCATTTCAGTTTATATTGCACAATAATTGAGTTTGGTAATACGTGAGATGCTACTAATGGGGTTTCTGTCACTGTGTTTCGGCTTCGTTATCAACTACTGCTGGCATTTGTCCTCTAAAATTATCGGAATCAGAATTATTTCCTGTGTTTATTTCTCGCTGAATAGTATTATTTCTTACAAGCTTTACATTTTTGGTATGAAAGAAATCTCTTGTTTTCCACTTATTTACGGGTGTTATTCGGTGTAATTTTATAGGAAAATCACAGTTTTCAGGAACACGAGTACCATTGGAAGTAGAACACCAGTAATTATTATGCATATCACAATCGTAATTGGATCAGCGATTTTGATTCGATATTCGGTGGGAGTGTTACTAGGTGGTCAGAAACAGTGTACATTTTAAACGATTTAGTTAAAGGTCGAAGTACTAGACGGAAGGCAAGGAAGGTCAGAAGTTGGACTGGATTTAAATCCAACTTTCTCGTACTACAAGAAATATTAAAAATTGCCAATGTGCATACTTAAGTACTTGTCAGTGCATTGCATTACGACATGCGAGAGAAGGAGAACAGTTGTTGTTTTGGCAAAACAAAGGAATAGACATCTTGATGTATTGTAGTAACCTTGGAACGATACTAACTGTCGGGAACTTACGGTCAGGACCGCAGTCAGTCAGGTAAAGGAAGGGTAGTAATACAATCCTACTGAATTGACGGCGATGGATTTTTGCTAGTCTGGGATTCCGGATAGGAAAACCGACCGTGTAGTGGTGTTGCACTACATACTAGTATCGAATCGTACGCTGTCTGGCCTGGTCTGGCCTGGTAGTTGTAGTATCGTCACTGCGAATCGTCATCGTAAAGTTTTCATTTTATGAAGTTTCATCAATGAAATGGCCTGGTTTGAAAATGAAAAAGGCGACTGAAATTGAAAA
>JAAXYX010001753.1:0-20867 GCA_036851915.1 Ptenothrix huangshanensis | reverse complement strand
CTAAGTAATTTTTTCTCTTCATTTTCAATCTTTACATTTAATCCAGCCATAACTTTAACAATATCTGTGTACGTAGGCTTATGCACCCAGTCACACATCGGTTAGAGAAACTTTACAAATCTCTTTGCAGCACAGTAGTATACGTAGCAGAATACAATCGCCATCTCATATACGTACTTAATTAGGTATGCATCTTGCCTGTCTATACCCTTTAGTTGAAATCTATTATAATTCAATATACCTACCTGCATCGTATAAAAACCCATCTTACTACTACCTATACAATTATGCACACAAAGACCTCAAAGACCAAGACGGACGGACAGATGACTAGAAAAAAAACTACGCATGTGTCTATCAAAGCAACGCTTATTATGTAACCGGGCATTCAATTCAATTCAATCCAAAACCGCACGCAGAGAAGAATGTGCTTGAACCAAACCAAACCAAGTACGAAAGAGGATGAAGAACCAAAGCCAAAACCAAGTTTAAGTACAAGGCTACGAATGAAATTCCATGTCTCTATACAAGCTACACAAGGTATACATTCTACATAGAAAATTAGAAAATGTAAAGTGCATTACTAATACAATATACGAATATACTTATACCTCGAACCATGTGTAGATTAGAATTAGAAGCACCTTGTGCCTTCTGTTGCTCATGTAAATAAGTACCTACCTATCTACGACCAACATGTACGAAACATTTTCCAAAGGATAATGATAAAGCTACAGCAGGTAAGGATGTTGCTTCTACATATTATCCTCTTCCTGCCATATTATTCTCTCAAGCCATTAAAGGAACATAAGTACGTAGCAGCATCACAAAACACAACACAACGTCCGCGTCAGCGTCAGCATCAACATCATTCATTCCTCACAGAATCATAATACCGATGTACATGGTATAAAAAGTCATAATAAAACACAGGAGAACACAGGGATTCAAAATTGTGAATCTGAATCCAAACTCACTCCTGTAGTTGTAGTGGATGTGGATTGGCAGTAGTAACATATTCAAGATACTTATATAAATATGTTACTAGTTCACACTCACACGTTCTACGGTCTTTGAGTATTTTCTGAGCAAAAGTTTTTTAAAGCTTCCCTTTCGTTGGTAAGCAAGAGCATTGCTAAAGTTAAAAGTTGCGATGAGAAGGATTCCATACAAATAGCAGCACATTTAGTATATCAAGTAACTATCTTCATCTTTACTACATCTTTACCTTCCCTACCTGCCTTCACTGGATCTGGATAAGCCGGCTTGGCTTTGGCTTGAGCTTTAGATATGTATGGTACGACTATACATAGGGATTTGGTTTTGGCATAGCTTCGACTTGGCTTGACTTGGCATGACATGGCATGGCATGGCTTGGCTTGGCATGGCTGTTACTCAGATTATAGAGGACATGCTCCGTGTACAATTACATACCTAGTATTATTACCATTACCTTGCCTACCTAATTTAATACTTACATAGATTAAAATACAATAGTCATTTGATTTCGATTTTTTTCCCAGAATTTTTTTTGTCTATTCTCCTTTACAGTACATTTCATCTCATCTCAACCCCTTCAACGGATGGTTGAGCTCGAGTTTTTATGCCCGTCAATTTTATCTCCCTCTCTCTCTCTCATTCTCTTTTTAAAGTATCCAGTCACTTAAGCTTTTTGTGGCAACTCCTTCTGGCGCTAACACTGATGTTCATGTTTGACGTAACATCCATATTATACACCCATTTCTTTGTCGTCTTTCAGTTTCACTCTCTCCTCCTATCTCTCTCACACACTCAACTAAACTACCATATATATACATACCTACATAGGTATAGTAGTTACTTATTCAAGTGCAAACCAACTGAAGGTAAAGGTGAAACGATGGACAGTACTTACATATATATTTCACTATTACAGTATTTCTCTATTTTATATGTAGTTGTTTTCCACACTGTTTTTTCAACAGTTAGTAATTATTTTAAATCTGTGTTGTGTGCACTGTTTTTACGAGAAAACTGTAGCGTGTCGTGTACCTATGTTTAAGTAGCATGTCTATACGTATGAGTAGGTATATACTTGTGTGACTACACTGAAATTGACTCAAGTCGCTCGACACACCCCAACTAATGTAACTGTGGACTATGGGAACAGATTAGAAACACATACAAGAGAAGAGATACAATCCAAATCCCAGTCTGAGTTAGTCTTTGTAGGTATTTCATAAATGAACTATGTTGTGTTATTTCATGTTAGCTTACCTACATTTACCTTATTTTATCGAAACCAAGTTAAAACCACAGAACACCAAAACACCCAAACCAAAATCCCTGATAGGCGCAATTGCTAGTGAACCATCCAAGTAATCATAATAGTAAAGTGTATGACATTGTAATTGTCAGGAAATGTGTATTTAATCAAATAATTATTGCGATTTATGTAAGTACTAAAAAAATATCATGTAGTTCAAGTTGTAGCTGCAGATACTGCGATTATGATTTTACTCTGCACATATAATTATTTCGCAATTGAATATACATACAGAAAAAGTAAGTCACGTCAAGGCCTACATCAAATTGCAATGGAACGAACCAACCAACTTATTAAAATGTATGTATGAAAGTGTATACAGTGTATACCTATCATGTTCATACCAACATAAATTTAACCTCTGCCTCTGATCAGCTATATGAATTTAGATTTTAAATTTGACGCATTTTATACGAGCTCGGCCACGTATCAGTCACGATTTCGAAACTGTTTTATCAGCATGTAGTCACATTCTCAAATACCAGACCACAGTATATGGGGTACGTACCCACTACTTCTAATATTATAGCAAGGGAGAATACCTACCTACTTTACATTTACTCAACGCTTGAATTCTGAATTGGGATTACCTAGACATATACAAAATATGGAAGCTGAAGTTGAAAGAGAGGATTAACATACAGCGGGGAAACGTACATGTAGTAATCGCACCGTCTGTATAGATATTGGCTGTACATTTATTTCTAGGACTAGGACTGGGACTTGGACTAGGTTAGGTATCCAGCAATAATCTCTAGGAAATTTTAATGGAGGCAAAAGTCACAAAAGACTAGGTTATAGGATTACTTTTTTTTATACATGTAGTCCAAGCTTCATATCTCCACGTCTATGGAGCACAATTTGACAAGTGGAAGTGGAAAACTTCACTTCTAAAAGTGTATTCGTAGTGACGGTTGTAGTGCGTACCTACTACACTATAGCGTAGAGAGAGTAGCGTGTAGCTTTAGTATAGTAGTGGTAGGTACAGTAGGTAGGTTGGAAAAAAATACTTACGAGTGATACTGAGCTTGTAGAAAATTGAATTCCTCTTTGATCCTCTCCAGTGTTTCAGCTATTGTGAACTTTAAGGGTCCTCCACCTGAAGGAGGGGCCTATTGAGAAAACACAAAAAAAAAACAAAATTTCCAGTGAAAGTCAAATTACACAAGTTTTTTTCACAAGCATAATCACAATCAACTCCGTCGTGGTTGTCGTTATCGTTCTCGTCGTCATCACCATCATCTTTCTGTAGTAATTATATTATGCGACATAATAGAAATGCCGCGTCAAGTGGTTGAGTGTCTGTGTCCTGCGTGTATTCATACTACTATTGTTTCCACTACTATCTGTACACCACTAGAAAATTAAAGGACATTCATAGGTGTATCGACAACTTAGCTACGTGTATCTTTGAGGATTATGATTATGGGTTTAGCTCACATAAAATACCTGCAGTCACAGTAGTACTTAACAGCAGTTGTAGTAGGGGTAGTAGTAGTAGTTATAATGATAGTAGCACAAAACTAGTAGTATTAGTAGGTACATTGCATTACGAAGCAATAATAATAAACATAATAAACGTATCTGTGAATAATAACACAAATAGATACATAAAAACGATCGTGTCCATAAATACAATTATAGCTACAACTGCATACCTATATCTATTGCCAGACTTTTAACGTAATCATATCGTATGAACGATGAAGACCACTTAAGTTTGCTAATCAATGCAGCCTTGTTGCTGTAAAAGCTTTAAGAGCTCCCCCATCTTGTCCTGTCCTGGCCTGGCCTTCTTTCATTCCCAATAAGTTAACGTAGTTAGCTACATTTTACTTATCACTCACGAGCATTACTAAGCGAGAAACTACCCACTAAACTGCATACGGTGTAAACATTGTACCTTTGTATAGATATGTATCCTTGCCTGGCTAAAACTTCTGCTTACACTGCTAACTACTACTACAACTACCACTATTGACTCACCGACACTACTGCTGTTAACTCTTCAAATGCAATATAAAGCCGTGCCTGGTTGGTACTTGTAATGCAATGCAGTAGAATATAATTCAATGTAATGCAACTTCAATGTAGCTTAGAGTTTGTGTGAAAGGAATCCACTGGAGAGGGAGAGAGAGAGAGAGACCGAGGGAGAGAGATTGAAGCGTGCATAAATGCATGCATTACATAAAAGTTATTTTTGGATGATGGCATTTCAAATAAGAACCTAATGCTAATGTTAATGCCCAGTCTATGATACCATATTCCATTCCATACCATGCCACTCGACGATTTCATTCTACAGCATAACTCCGGCACTTAAAATCCCTATATACAGTAGACTACTCACAAGTATACGTATTTTGGGCAGAGTTGTTTGAAGAATGAAACGAACGTCACAACAGACGTCGAGCTTAGATTCCAAGTCGAATAGAAATTCTAATACGAATTCGAATATGAATTCGAGTCTGAATTCTCAGTCTACGATGTATGATTTACACGGAGGAATTATACCTACTGATGCCGATATAGCAATAGAAATACCAAGGTAGGTACCTACTTTGGAATAGGAAGGTGGAAGTGGAAATATTGAGGATAGATAGTAAATAGTAAATACTTGAGTCTAAAGAGTTCGGTTCTAGAGTTGAAGTCTTTAGAGCAAAGTAAATGTATGCATGTAGATGGATACATACTTCAGGACTAGCAGTTTTCCTAGCCTGGGTAGCCTAGCTAGTGTACATACCTAATAATTGAGAAAACAGACAAAGATAGTAAACATAGTTGAATAGTTTGAACAGGATTGGAAAAAAGGTATGGGAAGCACATACCTATGCATATCCATGTACCTAACTATGACTAGATATTATTCTACATAAGGATACTCTACGATACAAACCAAGCAATGTACACACGCTCTTAGAAAAGATGAAACCCTATCTACCTGCATAAAGGATGTAATGAAAAGTATACATACGGCGAAGAAACGGTTCATGGTGGTAAGTATTGCACCAAATATCGAACCGTAGATGAGATACTTGGAAACATTGTAAAAGAAGCATGAAATGTCTACGGTCCACAATCCAGAAATGTACGCAGGTACCGAGGTGTCTACTTCAAGGTAGGTAGGTGTAAGTAAGTAGGAAAGTAAGTTGGGTTTCCTCGATGTGCACCCATCAAGGGGAAGCTTCAAGTTTGGGTTGAGACTTAAGTACGTGCTATTATAGAGCGGTTGAAGTTTAAGTACTGATCCGTCCGTCGGTCATTCTCGACTCGACATTGATTTTGAAAGGGTCGGTCAGTTTCGTAGTTCTCTTTCGTTCTGGTTCTACTTACTCGTGTTGTTGTTCGTCTAGTTTCCTCCTATTTTTTGTGTATCCCGTTTCCCTCCCTCTCTCTCTCTCTTTCGTTCACTCAATTTGTATTGTACACCTACCTACATATGTATTGGGGCCCTATCCCTGAACTCAGAATCAGGACCAGAACGAGAATGAAGCCTTAGTTGAACATGGCTTCGTAATTCAACTGGTATTTAGTTTCCAGTTAAATTGTGAATGATAATATGCCTATGTATAGAATAGCATAGAAATGTACGGGATCCGTATTGTGTTCTCTTGTTCAGTCTTGTATTGTACTATAATTGCATAAAAGTAGTTTGGTCCAAGAGTTATAAAGCGTTTACTTACCCCAGCGGGTGGATGTCTCGTTGGAGCCGGGTACATATTTAAATTCTGACTGGATCGAATCCACGAAACTTTTCAATATAAATGTGTGTAGATATAGACTCACTCACTTATGGTCAACAATCTAGTAAGTACATGGAGTAATTACATTTACGAGCAGAACGAGAATGAGAACGTGAACGACTGTATCAGTGGTTCCATCCCCGGCCTAATTTCCTTCCTTTTTCCTTTCCTTGGTCCGGAATTAATTTTTTAACCTTTAGAAATGTTGCACACCTAGACGTAGATACGTAGATTCGTTCCTTCGACGTTGATTTGTAGAACTTGCCTACGAGTTGAACGGAGCACAGTACGGTTGACAGAACAGTCGAGAGTGTGAGTTCAATTATACAAAATTATAAAACCCAGGAGACTCTTGGCGATTATATTGAATCATCCAATTCTATTCAATCCAACTTTATTCAATCCCAGTGAAGTCGTGTCGAAATTTCACAAAACCAAAAACGATAACGATAATACTGGTGGGAATGACGATCACGATGACAGGGATGATGTTGTTACTGATGTCGATTCACAAATGACCAAAGAATACATTAGAATTGAAATTACAAACTGCAAGCTTGCAAATTATTGACCGTTGCTTTCCTCTCCACGCTGCTCACATTAATGCTTCCAAGCTTGGATTTGAACAAGTCACTTTATAGTAAAGTACTAGTGACGGTCAGCGTATTGTATTTGTATTAGTGCACAATTATAAATTGTTTATATAGACACTTGAATTACTGTATATCCAACGAACTGGAAATGAACAAATGTGAGTGCAGTTGTAGTTTTATCGTTGCCAGTTGATGCGAACGAAGTGTAGGAGTTGTTCCTGTATTTGTATCTATGCAGTTGTAGAATTAACCTTGGTAGTTAATTCAGCAATCAAAAATTTACAATGACCACATGTATGAAAACGAAGCATAAAGTTTGGAGTTGGTTTAGGTTTTGGTGTCGGTGTTGGCACGTCACATTCACATATTCGAGTATGTACGACTGAATGCCTACAATTTTCTATTGCACTCACGTCAGCCTCAGCCGGTACGGTACACACAGCACAACCAACAACACTTGTAAAATTGTAGTGACAAGCTTCACTTGTCAGCCGAGACAACTTGGGTACATTCACAGCAATTTCCAATTATGATAATCAGCAATAATTCAAATTTCTTTGTAGTCTTCGTTAGTACAACTTCCCTTTCGACTTTCGATCACTTTATCCTGAAACAAAATTTGTATACACTTTAGTCATAATTAATTTGTTTAAACTAAACCATTTGATGGCATGTTTCCACAATTAATCTGAATTTCCCCGTTTCCTATCACTGCCTACCTTGGTATGTGCAATTACAACCCTGCACCAATACATATATACCAGTTATTAAGTCAGTCAATTTCGTAACAAACCTAAACGCTCTTTGCCAATACCAATGTCATACATTATGTACCTACCTCCTTTGAACTTGCACAATTTTCCGGGAAGCATTCAACAAATTTGATATTGCAAAAACAAAATACTAGCACAAAAACGGCGAGCATTGAGATTGAATAATTGATGATTGCAACTATCACTATTTACGATTCGACGTATATAAAATTATCATCATTATCATGGGTGGTCCTATGCCACTAATAGCAAACAAAGACTTCGAAATTGTTCAAGTCAAATGATCGTAAGCCTGCCAATTTCTATCAAGCCGACAGGAAAACAAAATAAATACGAATGAACAAATATATCAATTGTATTAAGTAATACTAAGTGAATCAAATTAGTCTAATTTGTTCATCGTACGTTATGTAATTAACTAACCGCCTTAATCATGTTTCAATTAAGATTCGTAAAAACAAAAATAAATGACAGAACCCAAGTCCCGTCACCACTATAACTCATAACAACTGCACACAACTCATGTGCAAAGACGGCACACAACAGTCAAGCCGACATCTAAACAAAAACCGACATTCCGACACAAAACACCTATAAATACAATAATATCCGTGGACATTCGACACAATTTCGAATTTATTTGGCACAAAATATCACAACAGCATCGGCCTTGTTCAAATGAAAAAATAATGGGAATTTAATCGCCCCTTTCAATAAATACGACCTACTACTGCTATAATTGTAATTATAACTTTGAACTTATAATTATCACTATTTCCTTGATTACTTGCAAAGAAATAAGAAACGACACAAACTAAAACCAAAGACAACTCTTTTCTGGAAAAACGTTAAACATTACGTAATAAAATGACTAAAGAACGTTTACAACTCATTGCAACAGGACATGCTCTACCATCAACTATGCATATGCTTGATATTCCAATTTGTTGTTCCTGTACCAACTCAAATCTTTCTTTCGTGGCCTGGCCTGGCATGAAGAGCAGTTCGCTGCTATTCGACAAATTCAAATTCACTCACGTTTCTTCGCTTCCCCCTGCAAGCAAGCAATCGCGTATGGTGCCTGTCCTGGAACGTTTTCTATTTCCTTCCGTAAATGGTAAACAGTAAATGTAAATATGAATCCAAGGCAAATTTTTTTTGCTGTCTCCCGATCTTAATATTTTGACGAATGCCGAATTGACAATAACACAAGGAAACAAGCCTCAGGAAAACGACATCACTTAAGGATGCACTGGTATCTTCAACTTCGAAGTTGGTCTTGGTTTTGGTTTTGTTAAAACAGACAGATGCACATGCACTATGTAGTACTAGCAAGAGAAACTAGGCTTCCGACAGGAAATGGAAATCCTGGAGATAATACTGGAGATAGTAAGATGTACACTTGACCATCTATCAACTATAGCAGTATGAATAGCAATAGCAATTGAGAATTAAAATGCGATCCAATCCAGAACCAGAAGAATCCGGTAGAAGTGCTGTATAGAGAAATCCGTTTCGGTATCGGTGCGCAGAGTGACAACAACACAGGTCGGTCCACGTCTGAAGCCAAACTAAAACTAAGGAAAGCCTTGGTGTACGCATAGTATAGCATTAGATTGGGTTACGGCCACGGCAGAGGCTACCAAACATTGAGCATTGCATTGGCATTGGTGTTGGAGGAGATGAGGAGCCTGGGACGGCTGGGACTGGGACTGGGACTGGGACTGTGGTAGCCGCTGCAGGTACATATTCCAGGCAGATGCATTGCAGCCAAAGCCTAAGCCAAAGCCAAAGCCAACTACAAGACATGGAAGATTCCTATTTCCACTGCACAACCATTGGCTGGCTTAACTATGGTGGCCAATCCAAGAGAGAAACTGACGAGGGGGGCGGACTTCATCTGGGGTCTTGTCAACGTGGACTACAACCAATCTTCCCAGCGCTGTCTCAGTCCCTCTTGGCCAAGTAGTTGCGTTCTTCTGGTTCCCAGACAAACCTTCCAAGTCTGTTTCTCCAACTTCACAGCAGACGGCTCACCATTCGCCTCAAATACCCCAATGAGTTCCATCAAGAATATTGAGTATTTTGTTTTTTTCCTTTATTCTTTGCTCTATGTCTGGGACTATATTGTCTGGCACTCTATTCCTCGCGGAACGAGCGACGATTACCGATTCCTCTCTTGAGCGCGGCCTTGCCTTGGCTTTGGCTTTGGCTAGGCATGTTTGTTGGATGAATGCAATGTGCAATGCTTCTAAAAAGCACCTTGCTTCAAATATTTCTTGAAGCAAGTCTTGTTTTGTTGCCACTTGTGCATTCCACGAAGTTCGTACGACCACGACCACATGCACTGGCGAAGCCAAGCAATCATCATCATTAAGTCTTCGGCAGTATCATCATACAAGTCATCAGCATCAACCTCCATGTGCAGCCGAACAGTGGCATCACAAAACAATCAAATAACACCTTGAGTTTACTTTACTTTCGTTAGGACCACGTTTTTCGCGTAATTAATTTAATCCATTTATTAAACGTTTTATTTAAGACTTTGATTTCTTTTTATTTCTTAACGTTGATTCGCCGTTTGTCGTTATCGTTGTCGTTGCCGTTTGGTTTGGTTGTCGTGCCGTTTCCATTGCCGTTTGATTCCCCTGGCCCTGGCATTGGCCCTGAATCCTGGTACTCCTTTAATACTGGTCCCGGTACTCTGTCATCGGTTCCTGAGTCGTGGCCTCAGTTACTATTTTATTATATTTAATTACATGCATAATTAATTGCACTACATGAAGTTCATATTTCTTACGAAATTTATTCACCCACTCTCCCGTCCAGTCCTCGTCAGTAGCAGTAGCCATAGGTGATAGGCATTGTGCTCCGTTACGGTCCCTAATCCTATTTCCCTGAAGCCCGACACTGCTACGGAAACCGATTCCGACAGCCGATCCGAAGGCAACGAGACCAAGCCTGCACCAACAACCAACCGTGCTATAAATTGCTGTACGTATCAATTATCAACATGAACCAAGAACCACAGTATTAACATCTACCCGACCGGGCATTCAACATTCATCGTCAGTCAGTGTTGAGTATTGAGTTTGGGGTTGGCACAATCCAGAATCAGAACCAGGAAACTAGAATCAACTGCAACATTGGAGATAATATCAGTCAGTATTTATTTTGTATTTGCATTTGTTCTTTAGTAAACGTGAACGTTAACTCTCGTTGTTCCTTCTTCGGTTCGTGAGAGATAAGGTAGAAGATCTTGATTTGGATCTGGAACAGGAGATCAGCAGTCTCTCCTCAACTCTCAACTTAAACTCTATACTCAAGTCCAAGTCTGAAGTCGAAGCCGTACCTACATGATCCCACGATTACAACAGTACAGTCACAGTACAGTTTGTCAAGTCATACGGTCGGTTCAGTTGTTTCGGTCTCAGTCCACGTCCACACGGTCTTCTTCCTCGTCTTTGTCAGTCGGTTTTTCTTGTTGTTTTTTTTCTGTATTCTGTGCCGTTTTAATGCCGAATTGCTGAACAAGTTGGAAATTATTTTGGAACGTTTCCAGTACCAGTCAGTTCATCTTTTAACTATCTAGCAGTCAGCAAAGTTCGTGGCGTGTCTTTTAGTGCACTGTCTTTCGAGTTGTGTCTGCGTGTATAGATACCATGGTTTAACGACTGTTTGTGAGAATAGGATTTTTGAATTGGATAAGGATATAAATATAGTTGATAGTGAAGTAAGGGACTGCAAAGCAAGCAAGACAAAAAAGAAGAACGTCGTTTTGGTATGTTCATAATACTAGTGAGAATATGTGAATAGGAGGAATCTATATTATCTCATTTAACAGTCACATTCATCGCTATTTACTATTATATAACATAGCATCGAGCATTGAAAGTTTTTAAGCTCCGGCTTCTATCAGCAACAACTTCAGTTCCATTTCAATCTACGAAGGAAACGAACACGAGCAAAGTAAATGGTAAAGTACTAAATATTTTTAACGAATTTTTGCATAATTACAAACTTCAAGTCGGTCGTCTGTTGTCTGTTGTCGTTGGCAGTAATTACAATTACCCACAACCAACAACGACAACTAGCAACCAACAACCCTGAGATATATGACAGTATAATAATTGTAATATTGTATTATACTGTTTCATACCCAAGCCTATTAGCATCGACATCCAATCCAAACTTGCATCGACAGCATTCATTATTTCATATTGTTGTTGATTGTGAGAAATTACTTTCCAAGTCTCGTAATCTAAGTAGGAACAGAGTGATTAGAAGAACCGAGCTTAACTTAGCGTTGAATATTTTATTTACGACGATTAACGACAAACGATTGGGGCGATAATTTCAGTTTAAACTTTGTCCTGTATATTGTTGTGTTCAAGTTTTTAGGGTATACAACACAGTTACTTACAACATTTTTTTTCTTATTTACCAGTTATTCGTACTGTTAGCTGGTACTTATTACATAACCTGAGAGAAAAATTCTCCGAATTATCACACGTAAGTCAGATTTGTTCTCATGATTTTGCTATATTTTTTCTGAACCATCGTTTTATGTTTGTGCTATTGTGTGTGCATAGTAGGTATTTTCTTCCTTCATCTTTCCTGTTGTTTGCAATTTAGTAGGTAGGTAGTAGCAATAATGTAAGTAGCATCTAACCCTAGACTAGGTGTTTTGTTTTAGGCTAGGTTGCTCTTGTTCTCCTTAATTGTTTCATACGGGGAAATTAATTGTGATTCTGGCGTATGCTTAAGAATTCAAGAATGGTTATGGTAGTCGTTCTTGTTTCACGGGGCGTTATCTCGGTGCTCGGAAGTTTAAGCATAAGCATTTGAACGTAGTCAAAATATGTATGAAAAATAATTACGTGAACAGAAGTTCTTCAGTTACTCAACATGTGACACATTTTGAGTAGACAGTTTTAACAACATTATTTCTTTGTAAACAATAGTTTATTCCATTTTTGTAACTACTCCTTTTATTCACGTTTAAATGAATTTTACACCTAGCTAAATGTGGTATGTAGGTAAAGTTTGACATGAATAATTATACTATATAGTTCGAGTTTAGCTGTGGAAAAGTTCATTTGGAATGTGTATAGAACGTATTGGCGATCGATCATCATGATCACTATCATTTCATTATTTATTCTGTACTTTTAAGAGTTAGTTAGGTGTAGGGCATGCATTCACTTATTCGTTATTGAATTTGGTTGGTTTAGTAAATAAAAACAAAGTTCACAGTCAACAATGCGAAAGGAGACTTACGTGGACGATTAGGATTAATATTCATATGGTGTTCAGCATTGAAAGTTGAAATTAGACGGTCAGATGTTTGATGCGTTAATTACATTTACAATTCGTTCCTGAGTTATAAATGATAAAGAACGTGATCTGCTACTTTCTTTGTTCCCTTTCGAGCGTTCATCGGAATTTGCAAATTCAAATTCACATACGTAACAATATTGTGCGCCTATTTTATCGTAATTGGCATTTGATGCTGATGTGCATTGTCGTATAGCCACATTTTACTTCTGGCTCCACATTCAATTCAGATACACGTAGAGTAGGTACTCTGATAGCTTTAAATAGTCATTAGTTAGGGAAGAGCATCTCAGCCCGTAGTAGTAGGAGTAGCTGTAGCGTCATATTATTCTTTATTCTTTGTTCATTTTTTTCCTATTACATTCTGATAGTGATTCTATCGATGATGGTTATTTATTCATGTCGTCATATTCGTCATTCGTGATATCGGTGCCTGGCCGACAGGTGTAGATGTACAAATTATTAACAGCTTACAATAATTACAATTTAATAATTTATTTAATATTTTTTCATGTGTGGTGTAGTATTTGCTGCACTTAATTTTTTGTTACCAGTTACTTGTAGAAAAAAGGTGTAGGGAACGGTTAGACGACATTATTTTTGATGTACAGCATTTTATTGTGATTTTGTTTATGAATGTAGCATGCCCATTTGCCTGATTGAAATTAAACATACATGTCTTCTTGATTGCTTTTTATACTTGGTTTATTATGATGTATACGTAGGGAAGGATGCAGTCAAAGTTTAGAGGTATTTGCTATGCTCAAGTGAACATGAGTACCGCATTGAAAATTGTTGTTTTTTCTGTATCATCTATTCTAGAGCCAGAACCAGCACCAGAACCACACAAGAATCAGCACTAGAGCCGTATAAATATAGTAACTATATATAATAATCATATATAAAAGCCGAAGCAGATTGAACAAGTAAGCTCTAGCCAACACCAGCAGAAGAGTGGAGAGCTATAGAACGAGAGAGTAAAATCTACCTTTGGCAAAAAAAATCAAATTTTGCGACCTTGAAACCCTTGAAGACTCGACGCAGGCGAATTTTGCTTTTGCCGTCCACATCTGTTCACTTTGCTTGGTTTCAGTTTCATTCGTCCCTCTTTTCCAGTTGCCAGTCAGCACCACCAGCTACAGTGATTCTCTTTCATCCTTCATTATTTATTCTTCATAATATTCACGTTGGTTTTTGGTGCTCCTGCTAAGTATTGTTCAAAACAACCAAGCTTCTACACAAGTTTAAACAAAACACAAAATAAAACAAGTGAGATAAGGTATGTGCAGAAATATAACACAATACAATACAAAATAGAACAAGAAAAAACAGCGTAAACTGTAATTATATCTATTGGTTCTGTTGAACAGAATTTATATATATATATATATACATTGTGATCCTAATTAATTCAACTCTCGTTTTCAACTTTATCCGCCTTTCTCGCTCCTACATCCTTACGTTTTCGTTTTCTTCGTGTGTCTATCTTTGCCTGCGACAAGTTTTTACTTGAATCTGTTGTTGGCTTTGGACTCGTCGAAGTTTTCAAAGTACTTTTTTCCCTTGATTCTGATTCTAATTGTTCACTCTGTGTGTTAAGTGTTTTCATCCGTATTTTTGCTTTACTGCCTTTTTATTATGGACCTACGTGAATAACACAGGTAGTTAGTTTAAGTTTGCGAAAATAAAGTGCTTATTTAATGCTTCTTGACTTTAATGTTGTAGTTAGTGGTTGTTTTTGTTTTTGTTATTGCTGGTTGCTGGTACCCTTTCATGAGGATAGGTAGTTTGTTTCGTCAGTGTAGTGAAGTAGTTGTTGCTAGGCATTCTGTGTTTAAGTTAAGTTTAAGTGTACGTGAGTTAATGATGGTGGTGATAGTTTGATATGTAAGTTGAGTTAAATGAATGAAAGGATACGTAGGTCTTTAGTTTAGCTTGTCACGTAATTTTTTCCGATTCTGGGATAATTTTTGCAGAGATTTAAATGCGTCACTTCGTCTTGTCTTAAGAGTAACTGTTTTGTTGAGTTATTATTCTTTTATGTTGTCAATTACCTATGTGAGCGGGAGTGTAGGATAAATAATAATTAGTTACTCCGTTGTTTGCTTTAACCTTTTAATTGTAAGGTTGACAGGGAATCAACGTGAATGTTGTGAATGGACATTAACATATTTTTGCTATTTGATAATTATTATGTAGTGTCATACTGTAATAATAATATTTATTATGACTACGATTGTTTCATTTATTTTTATTAATTCAGCTTATAAATTATACGCATAGTTTGTTGTAGGAGGATATTCATCTCTTTCACACAGACTGAGTGGTCATGAATGCCTATTAATGTTTGTGTGTGTGGCAGATTACATTAATTAGTACGCTTTTTGGGACTGAAACCGAAGGTGTAGGTGTGCATTGGATCATGGTTTATGATTTGGGATGAAGGTACAACCAAAGTCAAACCAAGCCAAAATAACTAACTAACTACTGCTTGACAAAGTATATTTACTAATATGATTTGGATGGTGAATAGGTTAGAAGATGGCGAAGGTGATAAAGTGATAACCAAAAGCAAACCACGTTCGTGTAGATTTTTTTGGCTTTGATTATTGCGTTGGTGTTGATGCTGGTGTTCTTTACTTCAATGTATTTTCCCTTTCAGAACCACCTTAAGCTGATGGCTGTGCTTGATGTTTGAGATTGAATGTTAGCTTGCTAGTTAGTTAATGGCATATTGTTGTTCTTGTTCTTGTTCCCTGTGTTCTCGCGACTAGTAATTTACTACGTTAAATTCCATTTGTTATTTGGCGTGCTGTGTCAGTCAGACACGGCCAGTGCACTGACTATGCTTACGGTGTATATCTTATATATAATTTTAAGTCCTAATAGCCGTATGAACTGTAGAGCATGTGGCTTCAATAATGACTGGGAATTATTAGTATAGAATACAATAATATATTCATTACTATAAAACGATGGTGTTCCATTGTACTGTATACTGTTCAGTATGCTATAATACTGTCTGCCGAACATAGTTTTTTACTAGGTACATACCTACTTTTACTGTACCTATGCTGGTCACTAATTTCACCATGAGTTAGTAGACATTACGTAACTTTGATTTTGTTTTGTTGTACTTATTCTCATTCATTGTTAAGTCGCTCGTTCGTTCTCATGTATAGTCACGACATAGACAGCCCCAGTCGTCTTACTCGAGTCTCGAGTTCAACATTTACTTTTTTTATTTTGCTTTGTTTAGACAGTTGAAGTCGAATGTAAAGTAAATGTAATCTAAAACCTTAGCTGCAGTGCATTTTTTGTAACATTTTGAAACTATTGAATCCGTTCGAATCGGTGCTGGTTGTTTTTTATGTTCTGTGATCGTGTGAATGAGGAGCAACTGTGCCTAATAGAACATCTAGTTTTCAAAGCCAACAGTTATCAAAAATCTTTTAATCTTTATTGATGATTTGAAATCATTTTTGGCTGGATTAGGGGGAAGCCTGAGTTCGTCGTGTCTATGATATCATCGTTAGTTTACGAGTATCTGAGTCGGAGTTGAAATCGGATTAAAAGGAAAATAAAAAGTTTAAAAGGTTCTAGTGAATTATTATTTTGGAGAGACGTTCAAGAAGATAAACGAGTTTCTTCAGTTGTTGGCTGTTGGTGTATATACAATTTTGAGTTTGTTAGTTTCCGGCATCGGATCTTCGCCAAGAATTTTTTTCCTTTAATTTTTCACCATACTGTCTGCTGTGCTTTCTGTTTGGTTCCGTTCATTTTGGTTGACTGTTTAAAACTCCACGTCGTCTTGCATGCGTTTCTTGGAAGTCCGTTCATAGTTTTCATTTTCATCCGATGATTTACCTCTTGCACGTTTCGTGGATATGCAAAGCAGTGCAGTAAAAGTTGTGTCATGTTTATGTAGTGGTGTTGTTAGTCGTGTGTTAATGCTCTGCCGACTTGAGGTAGACACTCTGGAATTACCCGCATCTGCATGCGAGAATGGGAAGTTGATGTTGGGATTTTTGAACTGTCGGTGACCTGCATTTTTGCATTCTCTTCATGTTACTAATTTTGTAATATTTTTGTCTCTCTCTGTCTCTCTCTTTCTGTATGACGAAACTGTGGAACTAGACGAAGCCGTGAGTGAAGAAAACAAGAAAGGTCATCGTTTTAGTTTGAAAATACGAGAGAGAAGTTGCCAAAGCCGGTGTTGGTTTGGTTAGTGAAAACAAAAGTGGATTTTCCCACGCAATGAGGCATGGAGCATCAAATTTTTGATGCAGCTTCTCATGGAAAATTAACATTGATTAAAGTAAGTATATTTTACTTGATTTATTACCTATGTACTGGCTCTATTTTTTATTGCGTTTAGTCATCAGTTCAACGAAGCAGTGGGTTTTTTTAACTGGTAATTAGAATTACCTACCTAGTACAATTTTGTAAATCGTTTCTGGGTTCTGTTGCTGTGTATATGCCATTTATTTTGATCACAATCTGAATTTCTGGGAAATAAGAACCCATGTTTGAGTTGATGGATGACTAATATCTGGTGTTACTCTGAAGTACTTTTGCTTTTTAAGTCTGTAATAATTTTTTGACACCCGTGTTTTGTCTGTGGCCTGAAGGCAAACTCAGGATGTTAGCCAAAAAATTCTTACGCTTCCAACGTTGATCAAGCTCGATGGCTTCACTTTTAGACTTTATTAAAATATATACCTACATGTATACGTAATCATCGTCTGATTTACATACTTGGATTTTCAGTTTTATTAGATCAATCAACTTTAATTTGAATCCTCTCGATCTCGTATAGTTACCTAATAGGTTTAAATTTACATCGATTTGATGTGTTGGAGATCGGATCGTGGGTGTGTCATCGCTGTCATAATCCATAAAAAATGCAAATTATTTTAGGAAATCGATAAAATAAGACATTGAAAGGTTGGAGGAAACGTGTGAATGATTTCTTTATACGATGTGTGTATTTATATTTTCGATATTTTGCGCAGAATGTCTTGGAACATCGTCCAAAAGCAGAGCGTTTACATTTGTTGTCTACAAAAACTGCGGGGGCCACTCCGTTGATAGCCGCCTGTCGCAATGGTCATTATGATGTAGCGGAGTATCTCATTAAAAATTGTGGTGCTGATGTCGAACTCGTCGGTTCTGGTATGTTAATTCAATTTGCTTTAATTTAGCTTGTGAGCATAATTTAAAAGTTTATTACATGTATCGATTGGATTTATCCTATTTTATTGGGAAAGATCAAATCGCATCGGCATCGGCTATAATTCGTTTTTTTTGTGTTGAGCGCACAAATATCACTCTTCACCCGTCGATGGCAAGGGCATGCATAAATGATTCTGATTTTCTCAATCAATTCTTTTGCGAAGTCGCATCGATCGGATCAGTGGAAATTGTCATATCCGATGAAAATATCATGTCGTTCGTGATTTGATTTGACTTATGGCCCTGCATGCTCGTGTATAATTGCCAAGTGTGCATTTTAAGTTGCTTCTTATTCCCGCATGTCTCTTTCTGGATTGCCTGGCCTATTTCAAGGATATGTATAAATATATAAATGTCTAATCTCAAGAAGTTAACTTGGTCGTAGCCGTAGTCACAGTGGTGGGCGAATTATAATTAAAATGTATAGGAATAGGGGTACACAGATGGATATCACTATAGAAGTTGATGTGATGTGGATACTGCCTTAGTAGTATCCACAAGATACTCTTGAGTAATATTATTATTTTTTCCTATTTCACGTTTGAGTGATAACCTGAACTAGGTATCAAATCTATTTCTTCCGCAGTGCGTGACTATGATAAATTAGCTACTCATATAATGTTATAGGACTTAGGAGGATTGTGATTATATAAATATATAGCTGGGTAGGTATATTTATAAGCCTATGTATGTCCGCCTGTTCTGTCTGGATGCATGATGAGATCTCCTTCAAGGAAATGGAAATTGTTGTAAAATGATGTCAAAATCGTAATGTGTTGTAATGTTAAGTTTTTTTGAGTTTTGGTTACTATAGTCAATTTGAATTTGTAAAAGTATTTTCGTTTGGAGCAGCAATGCTATTCCAAAATTCCAAATCACAAGTTTTTGGGTACATTGAAACATGTTGACGCTGACTTTAGAGGACGGTCGAATTCTCGTCGAGTATCTTATTGGTGTTAGTGTCTACGTAGCATTTTTAACTCTAACACTATACATGTACATGGATGATACGACTACGAATTTTCTAACGATGTTTTCCTTCACTTTTAACTTTTCTATTTACTTAGAATCCACATCGACTTCGACATCTAGCATTTTCTTCTGTTTGCACTTCAAAATTCTCTTTACTCTTTTTGCGTTATAACTTTTTATGCTACTAACCCTAGATTAGGATGTCAACAGAGCTTGATTTTTTGCAGAAAATTCTTTCTGGGGAATACACAGGCATATACATGTGTAACTCTGACATGAGCTGAGTTATAAAATAATATGCCTCGTAGAATGTAGTACGTAGTAGTCAAAGTTGAAAGTACTGGCTAATATTTTAAAGAGAACTTGTGGATAGTATGATATTCATTGGGCTTGAAGAATTTTGTTTTCGACACCTGACATTCACCCCTTTAAATCGCTAATACGACTTCGGATTGCTCAACTCTCAACTTTCTGCTGTACAGCAGACGTAATGGTCATCGTATTACATACCTATATGCCTTATGAGGTTATTATAATATGATCATCCTAATCACAATGCAAATAAAATCCGAATGCACATACCTAGTATGTACCTTCGCAGATAGTAGTTATTTCTTTATTTACAGTAGTTCGTTGAATGTAGACGATTAAAGCACACGTGATTTGTCCGATCAAAAGTACATTTACAGCAGCTGAGCAGTATGTAGTTTTGTCGACGTCACCGTACTTCTATCTTGCTTGTATTGTGTTTACATACATAGTTCAGTTTTGTAGATGTTGGTCTCGGTGTCGTAATACTTTTGACTTCACCCAATTACCTTGTCTTTGAACTCAAAAAAAGTTGATGATCAACTTTTACTTGTGCTAGACCTTCTCCCGTGTGCCGATGTCGATGTGGATGCAATGTTACGCTATGGCATCGAACCATATGATGTGATATTATATGACGTGAAGGGATGATTCAAGCACACCTTTAACTTGAACATGTAACCAACGTTGAATTTCGTTTTCTACACATTCCCAACTAGTTTAGGTCATAAACCATTGGCATTGCCTTTGCGGAGAGACCTAAGTTGTTCGCTTTAGGCATGTACATCTCACTTTGTGATTACCATTGTTTTTTGTCATTGTTCAATAATTGGGAATGCATCTCTGACTGTATTGCGTTATGATTCTATCTAGTCTAGTGTGATGAATGAAATGGTGACACTCGCCTTTTTCACTGTCATTTACTTTTGCCTTCACTAATTTACATCTTAATATGCGTATTACGCGGCAGTGTAGATTAAAGCAACATTGATCTTTTTGCGTTACGTTTTTGAAGGTTTTAGTTTGCGTTTTGGTGGAGTTAGTGTAATTACGACGGGTAATTGCTGCATTTTGTCCAAAATTGACAGGCACAAAAATCCATCTGTCAAATTGAACAATGCAAAGCATAGAATTTCGTGTTTTCGGTCTTGGTTCAGGCCAGACCAACACCAGCACGTTGCTATAATAAGCCTATGATGCATATGTAACAAGGTTATGTATTAATAGATTAGTAACGTATGTTGGAAGTTGTTTTTTAAATTCAGACGAAAAAACGGGAAGCATTCGGTGCAAGTTAATGGTGGTGTCAACATGAGCTCTACATCCACAGCTTGACAGTCTTTCCACGAATACAGCTTAGTAGATATTTCGATTATTTTTTCGTGCAGTTGAGAATATATTGAATCCTTTGCATAGTTTAAATTTTTCGTGAATGTAAAAACGAAGTTTGAAAACCCTACCCGTTTGGAGGACTTACTTTACACTCACTTACTACTTTACAGACTGACTGTTATTTTTGTGTGAATCTATTAAAAAGCTCTAAAGCGAAGCTATGTCTAATATTTTCATTAGCTTTGCTATTTTAAGTCTGGTCCTGGTA
>JAAXYX010001752.1:0-20872 GCA_036851915.1 Ptenothrix huangshanensis | reverse complement strand
TTCGCTTAGTTGTTAGTGTTTTAACGTACACAAGAGCTATATGCGTATACCTCCTATACACATTAAAATAAAGACTGCTAATTCTTGATAAAAAAGAAAAAAGATAAAAGAACAAGGTTATGCTATGATAGTGATTTATAATAATATAATAATAACATGAAATATGAATGATGAATATGATTCTTGTGAGGGAAATCAAGTTTCACGTTGTGTCTGCAGTATGCGAATGAATGGTAGCATGAGCTGTAGTTGTAGTCACAGACAACAGTCACAGAACAGTTTCAGTTCGTAATTCAGCAGCTCATGCCTAAATTCTGCCTTTTCTCTGCATTGCTTCACAGTGCGTATCCTGACCAAGCGTACATAGCAAGGGCAGCGCATAAATCTGATCTGTTTTATTATATAGCGATTCTCCTCATTTTAGTTCAAATTGAAATTATGTATTATTAATTATTAATTTCATTCAATTATTCAAATTAAAATATTGGCCAAAAAATATTTACACATTTAATTGGATTAATCATAGGTAAATAAAATAAGTACCTATTATAATCTTTGGGCACAAAGAAAACAACCACACATTTTTTTAAAAAAAACTTTATTATTTATTTTTGAAGCACAAAAGGCAATTTTCACTTCGTTGAACTGAAAGCCAAAACAGCTCCGCCTTAAAAACATTTTAAGCAGAAACAGATAAAAAACAGTGTAATCAATTAAAAATAGCATAAAGTTTTAGGACAAATCCGCTAACAATAAGAATGTCGTTATTACGTAGTATAAAAACATTTCACCCATACATGTATATGGTGAATAGACTATAAGGTTTTCTACTGTTAGTTATCTCTGAATATTTCACCAAGGTACCAGTGCATTTTCACAACTCGCCCGTACCGTGCTTTCAAAAATGAGAGATTTTAAAATGACGTTGTTCCCTCACATTTTGCTTCCTAGAGTGTTTGAATTTCCCAAATCGGTGAATATTACCGCTACGTATTTGCACTATAAATAATAAATGTTATGTATTTACTTTTTAACATACCCTGAAACCTCCCAATGCCCCAGGGGTATTATTTATTGCTATGAAAGTTGCTCTTGACCTGATTATTTATAATATTGCTAAAGACGGGGATTGCGAAAGAGCTGTATTATTAAAACCCTTAAACTATTTATAAAACTGGTAGAGTGGCAGAGTATAAATTATAAGAGTATTTTCTTACACTGGGAGTAATTTGTACACGGGTCCCCCATACATTTCTCTCTATAGCTTTCATATTTACGTTTGGCTTGTCTTGGCTAGATTGCCCACATCTGCCAGTAGTGCCAGTAGTACCATTGCCTGGCCTGCTGCACTTATATATACTCCCTACGAAAATACTAAAACATAAAATGTTTCTAACTGTATAATTTAAAAAGAGCCTCGGTACCATGGTCATCCCAGATGCAAAACGCACTATCTTTCCCACGTTTTACGTAGGGTATTTAAAAGAGGTATTTTTTCTAAACCACCACATCGATCCGTATCACTTACCATTTGCCGTTTCCCATTTGCTTTCATGATCACAACTTTAACTTACAACTCTAGTTGCCTAGAACCTGCATAATTATAATGATAGTCGGAATTATTAGTTAAAGCTCCCAGTTCTCATCCAACATTTACTCGGGGCTGCATACCTAAGTATACATATACTCGGAATTATCAGTCTATCTATAGTAAATGACGCTTACCCAATGCCAATGCACATCATTGTCATTGTGGATGCAAATGGGGATACAAAAGAATGCTAGCGGGATGCGGGTGGAATGAGATGATGGCTTTTGCATCCTGCCAGGGTCGGTATCTTTGTATACGCGTACCCACCGTGATTGTGCTTCGTATTCGTATCCGTTTCATGGATATGCATGTATGGTATGCAGTGGAAATGGGGAAAGAAAGAAAACATTGAAAAGATGATATCACAGCCTGTTAGGTTAGGAGTTGGGGTAGAGTCAGAGTTTTATATTATGTTAGCATTGTAAAGTGAAGTCTTGGACTGGTGTGGTGGTTGGAGTTGTAGTGTAGTGGTGGTGGTAAGTGGTAAATGTAGATGGTAAATGGTAGGTAATAGTACGGTATGGTAGGCGTAGGAAATAAGAGACAAAACGGATAATAGGAAATGAGACAAAAGTGAGTCAGTGATGTAGAGTAAAGCGTGAGAGTGTGTGCTCCTGCCTTCTGCTCCTCGAACTCGGCTGCTACCGTTAAAGAGAAATATTTTGAGAAGAGAACATTGAAGCAAACAGAGAAGCCGTTCGTCCGATTCTTCCTCGACTACTCCTCCTGGCCTGGCCTGGGTGCTCACTCGCCTCCGTCGTTCCGTTTGTTCTCTCCGTGCCCGAAGGAGTGGTACCGGGTATTCTGTGTACTCGAACAGACGTGACGTCACGGATTCTCCCATCATCAACAACGCACAGTTAGGCTAGGCTAGACTAGACCAGGTAAGCTACTCGCTCAACTTCTCTCCTTTCTGTCATCACTTGGTTAGTGCTTCTTACGATTAGTCTTTCATTCGGATCTGGGAGTATTTCCGTCATCCCTCTTCTCACTCTCGTGATCGTCGTGTGGTACGTTTTCTAATTACTATTTAGTCCAAACCTCGTTATTCATTAGAAACTGAATTGTTAATGAGCCAGAAGACACGGGGAAAACGGGTAGTCACCGTCCATTCAGTCAGTGATGAATAAAGTAAAAGGTCTGAAGCCTTCACAAAATTCAATATTCAAACACAAACACAAGCTTTGGCTGGATGTTTGTTGTTTGTAGTAGTTTCTTTGCAGAGATCAGTTGCAATTAAACTCAGTCACTTGTGAGGCTTACAATGGTTGATGGTCAATCGATCTGTAGCGTGATCACGAAACATTAAATCTGAGACTGTTTTATGGGGCTGGCTATATTCTCATATGTGTACTGGCACTGGTCCTGGACCTAGTTCTGGCAGTGGCAATGGCACTAGATGTGTTGGTTGTCGTTGTCGGTGTTGTTAGTTCTTAGTTTGTTAGTCTACGAGACGATAGGCGATGAACCTGGTTCGGTTTCGGTGTGTTGTGTCGGTTTTATTTGTGGGCTTGCTATGCACGTTGAGCATTCAAGAGTGAAATATGGCATTTTAGTTTCCCACGAGTCCATTCATCCGGTGTTGAGATAGTTAAGGATCCTCGCCATTTTTTAAGCAAGAGAAATGAAAATAATAATTCTCGATTAAATATTCAGATGTTGAGTGTTGAATGTTAGTTCATAGTTGCTGGTTATTAAAGAAGTTGGTGTAGTTTATCTAGATCAGTCACCTGTATGTTGTACTTGTACATATGTAGTGAGTTGTTGGTCTTGACGCGGTGATAGTAGAATACATAGTATTGTGTCATAACATAAGCTTAGATAACAATTATTTTATTGTGGTTTGATTTTTTATAGGTTGATGGTGAGTGGGGCAGGCGAATAACATCATATCATCGGTTGTGCTAATCAACAGTGAGTTGTTGAATAGAATATTAAATTAAGTCGAACCAGGAAACTTTGCCCAAGATTGATATCCAGGAAGGAAACGTCAGTTTCAGTGAGTGGAGTATAGTTCACAGTTGGGAATCCGAATCCGAATATTCAGCGCGTAGAACAACATGAGTCCGAAAGGAAATGTGGCTCCTTCGCTCCATAAAGTTATTATGGTGGGCTCGGGAGGAGTGGGCAAGTCAGCATTGACTCTTCAATTTATGTATGACGAATTTGTTGAAGATTATGAACCCACCAAAGCTGATTCTTACAGAAAAAAGGTGAGGTGACTTCGCTTACTGGATTCATTAGTTCGTTGTGATACTGTCCATGATTTAAATCGTTTATTGTATTAATTATTACATATTTTATATTGTACTCAATTTATTATTAATTATTTGTTTCATAGGTTGTCCTAGATGGCGAAGAAGTTCAGATTGACATATTGGACACTGCGGGTCAGGAAGACTATGCTGCTATACGTGACAACTATTTTCGCTCCGGTGAAGGTTTCCTTTGTGTTTTTTCCATAACTGAGACTGACTCCTTCCAGGCAACTCAGGAATTTAGGTGAAACATTTTTTAAATTCTCTTCGCATCTATGGTTGTAAACTATGTTCAAATATTTTTTAACTGACATGTGTGATAGTTGTGCAATATCTAAAATGAAATAAATCTTTATCTAATCAGAGAACAAATACTGAGAGTAAAAGGTGACGATACCGTTCCATTCCTCCTGGTCGGAAATAAATCAGATTTGGACGAGAGAAGAAAAATCTCGAAGGAAGAAGTCGAGGGTAAAGCTGCTAGTTGGGGCGTTCCATACGTAGAAACCTCAGCCAAGACCAAAACGAACGTCGACAAAGTGTTCTTTGATTTGATGCGAGAGATTCGAGCTCGAAAGAGTGACGTTGGAGGCAATGTCGATGGGGGAAAAGTCAAGAAGCGAAGGAAGATTAAGTGTTCCATTCTATAATTTCGATTCAGTGTATGCTTGTGCCATTTTTTATTTATCAAGTAAACTTGCAAGTTTGTGTATATGTTCATAAATCGTCCTTCCAACGAAAATACGGTTCATATCAAAAAATTTATTTTTTATTTTCAACTTCATGCCTCTAAAATATCGGGATCAGATTACAGAACCGCAGCACTACCTGCGTCATCTCTTCAGTTGTAAAAATCACAATATATAAACATCACAGCATTGTCATTTCAGTGAGCGAATCATTCTCCACTATGTCATACGATTATTTCAATTTCTTATTTAACTATTCTTCAGTTCCATTGGATTGTGAATTATTACAGCGTCCATTGAATGTTGAAAATGGCTCTGCAATGCAATCATTATGCACTTCATCAGTCTACCTATGTGCAAAGATTTTTAATACATTTTCTACTTTCTAGTCTTATAATTATATTTTATTATGGGATCTTAATATTCTCTTTTTTGGAAGAATCTATTTATTCATCGCTCAAACAAAAAGTTGGTTTTATAATGATTGACTCAGGCAATTACAGTTTTCGTAGAAACGAATGATTGAATGACAGCAGAAGACACAAATAATTCAGGTAGTCGCATAATTACTTGGCTGGGAGTAAGTAGCTTTTATATTCAGTGATTGCATGTAAAATGGCATCTTCTGTTTCATTATTTCAAATTCTTATAAAACCTACTACCCAATCATCATGCATTCAAAAGTAGTGATAAATATATTAGTCTGCAAAAGACAGGCTCAGCAGGTTCTTAAAAATGCTCCTGTATTCTGTTGATATTTAGGCATTAAGAAGGAATTAGATTGGACGGGCTTACATAGCATTAATGCGTCATCCTAGTATTGCAATCTCATCGTTCATTGCCTTCCTTGATGAATAATTTGCGTAAGTAATATTTCTATCCAGCAATATCAAGATGCACGATCGAGATGCTCTACCATACCTTGCATATAATACCTTGCCTTGTTTCACGAGATGGATCAAATGAATTATAGATGCAGTCACTGAGTGTTAGCCTTCAACATTCTATAATAATAAAAGAGAGTGTAAAATGCCTAAGTAATGCAGAAAGTTGCGAGATTCACAGCTTCTATTGCTCCCACGAGACTGAAGAATCTTCCAATCTAGCTTCCCTCAAAAAGTTGGTTTTGGTCTTGGTAGTGGATGCAGCAAAACTTTTTGTCTTCACTGGCAAATCAATGGCTGCACATGTTCTAACTAGGGAATCCTTGAAGTGTTAAATTGTGAGGTGAGTTTGAATCTTCAGTCCAAGGGAACTTCACAGCAGTTCAGTTGCATGATTTCATGGTACAATGAAGTCACTCGGAAGGATTTCAAAAAAAGTAATTTGATTATTATTTGTTTTTTGCATATGTAAAACTACGCAAGGATTAGTATAGATCATTATTGAGTAATTGCATTATATCAATCCTTCAGGTATGGCGTACCCTTGGAACTCGAGGTTTCCATTCGGATGCACCTCCCGTCATTCGGTCTTCGGTGGAACCGTCAAGTGCCGAATACAAAGTAATTAAAAGTATAGAGTATAGAAATTACATTATTATTCGAGTTAGCTTTGTTGCAAAAAAAACAAAAAATGTAATCTGCAGTTACCATTAAGTACTATTTCAATTATTAGTGCAATTATTTTGGTGAACTAAACGCATTTCCAAATATTTTTAGTATTTCCGAAAGTATAGTTATTGGTTTATAGGAGTGAGATTTATGTAAGTTCCTGCTATAGATGTGGATGGATGGTCGTAATACGTGACAGATATTTGACATTTGCCAGTAATTACGACTACGATACTCGAATCTGTTATATTAACATTGGATAAGACTTTAATGACACGAGCAGTAATTAACTCCTAGGCGGGTAGTTAATTTTTGTTTTTCATGTAGGTAGTTATCCTTCACAGCATTACAAGAATTACAATCTTACAGAGCGTGACTTGAATTAACATTTGCACTAGTTACATATTATACCATGTACTTTTCCAGACAGTATTTACGATATAATGCTTAATATACAACTTATCTCTACTAATATTTATGTGGAAAAGTTTACTAAAGTAACGAATTACGTGCATTTTACAGGAAAACTATGATTCCATGAAAAATCTGGTCCAGGATTTACGGAAAGTTGTATCGAATATTGTTGCCGGGGATGATAAATCCAATTCTCGCCATGTAGCAAAGGGGAAATTGTTGCCTCGGACTAGGATAGAAAATCTGTTAGATCCTGGTTCTAATTTTTTAGAGTTATCTCAACTAGCAGGGTATAAATTGTACAATGAGGAAGTTAGAGGGGGTGGTGTTGTCTCTGGGATCGGAACTGTTTCCGGGTAATGATTTATGCATGACTTTCGGGTTTGTTGTTATTCTTATTATGTGATTTTACAATTTGACATAAAATCGTAATTGTGTTCTACACATTTCAATACTTTCTCTGAGCAGAATTGATTGTTTAATCTTGGCGAATGATGCGACAGTCAAAGGCGGATCATACTATCCCATTAGTGTTAAGAAGCATTTGCGTGCCCAAGAGATTGCATTCGAAAACCGGCTTCCATGTATTTACCTTGTCGATTCCGGTGGTGCTAATCTGCCAAGACAGGCAGATGTCTTCCCTGATCGAGATCATTTTGGAAGAATTTTTTTTAATCAATCTCGCATGTCCGCTGCTGGAATTCCTCAGGTTAATCTTGCTTTTGGAAGGCAAAATGAAATTACTATACTAAAACTCTGACTTTTATTCGTTTGAATACAGAAACGCTTTCAAAGCTAAAACAATTACTTCAACCGTTTTTTAATGAGTAAATCCTCTTTCGAATTTAGATTGCTGTTGTCCTTGGGAGTTGTACAGCAGGGGGCGCTTACGTTCCAGCGATGGCGGACGAGAGTATCATTGTGTCTAAACAAGGGACCATATTTTTGGCGGGACCTCCATTAGTTAGGGCCGCTACCGGTGAGATTATTAGCTCCGAAGATTTAGGAGGTGCAGATCTTCACTGCGGGTAGGTACACTGTACCTTCGTTTTATTACTAATTGTTTTGTCCTACTAATTAATAATTAATTATATGTACCTAATTCAATTATGTTTGGTATAGAAAATCAGGTGTAACGGACCACTATGCGTTGAACGATAAAGATGCATTGCAGATTTGTAGGCGAGTGATCAAAAACTTGAATTTAAAAAGATTCAACCTGCCAGGAGGAAAAGAACCTCTTTATCCACTTGATGAAGTTTATGGTATCGTAGGTAGCAATTTAAGGAAGAGCTACGATGTACGAGAGGTATTGATATTTATTCAAAATGTTGTTTAAATAACAGTTATCTTTGCAAGCAATATCTATCCAAATAGTTAATTTTAACTATTTGGATAGATGACTTTGCACATGTTTACAGGTAATTGCTAGGATTGTAGACGGATCTGAATTCGACGAATTTAAGCAAAAGTACGGGGAAACGTTAGTAACTGGCTTTGGAAGTTTGTACGGACATCCTGTAGGAATCATAGGCAACAATGGTGTTTTATTTTCCGAATCCGCTCTTAAGGTGACATTATAATTCTAATGGCAAAGATATTTCCACATATTTCAACTACCTTCTTAAGTTTACATTGATTATGTACTTAAATACCTACAATTAAGTAGTGCATTTGTTTGATTCTGAATGTATAATATAATTGTTATGTTTCCTTGCTTGTAGGGAACACATTTCATTCAGCTGTGCTCCCAAAGAAAGATTCCCTTGATTTTTCTTCAGAACATAACGGGTAGACATACATACCTACTCATTTTAGCCACAGTGTGTACGCGTTTGCTAGCTTTGTCCTTTATAACAATTTTTTTTACCCCTAATACGATAGGATTCATGGTGGGCCGAGATGCGGAAAGTGGTGGAATTGCGAAGAACGGAGCAAAGATGGTAACGGCAGTTTCCTGTGCTCAGGTTCCAAAGCTAACTGTGGTCATTGGAGGTTCCTACGGAGCTGGAAATTACGGAATGTGTGGGCGAGCTTACGGGTAAGCGGCTTTATAATTCATGCACATAACACAGTTCATGGATTTTAAACCAGCAGAAATTGTAAGGAATAGAATCACAACTACATAGGTACATACTTAAATGCAACATATTGAATATGGTATTTCTGATTGGACAAAATCCGTCGTATGCCCGTGTTGTCGCTATTTTTATTGAGAAAATTTGCACATGAATATTTATTTCTTTTGGTAGGTGTATTCCGTATTGTTAAACTCATGAATATGAATTCTTTTGATTTGTTCCGTAGACCTCGATTCCTGTACATGTGGCCGAACTCTCGAATTTCTGTAATGGGAGGAGAGCAAGCAGCTGGGGTTTTGGCTCAAATTACGAAAGATCAACGACAACGCGAAGGCAAAACGGTATTAGTAAATAATTAATATGTTTTTATACCTACCATATATATGCAATTTTTCGGGAACTACTATGGACTCATCATGCAGTACTGATTATAATTACGGTAAATATCAGCTGCTTACATATTGTACAATTGCTACTTTTACAGCTTTCCGAGGAAGAAGAAAAAGCAATCAAAGAACCTATCATTCAGAGATTTGAAGAAGAAGGCCATCCATACTTTTCCAGTGCAAGGTAAATAAAGAGTCGTGAACGATTTACGTAGGTGCACGGCAAAAACTGATGCATCTAAAATGCCGAAAACTTAATTCTATTCTGTGTAATTAGAATCGCCGTTTCAGTGCATCTAAAATACGTCTAAAATGCATCTTAATGCTCAAGTTGCATTTTAGATTCAGTTGCGATGCATTCAAAACGGTATTTCACGTAAAATAAGATTAGCTTGTAGGCACCTTAGATACATTTGTTTTTGATTGTGTAGTTTTTGCAGTGTACCGCTTTGTTGATTGGGCGAAGTAGATGCTGCAACGTATAAAAAAATTGCAAAATCCTTGCGCGTTTTTGAACACACAGCAACTGTCATACTAGGACATTTAAAAACTATTACTGTTGAAAATATTACCCATATCCATATCTGTTTAGGATTTACACTGGTTTAAAAATCGAATTCTGTTCTTCGCTCTGTATAAATGCATATCGACTAGTGTTTTTCAATGCCAAGGACAGGATAACACACATTACATATAACTCTAGACAAATATTTCAGCCATCATCATAAATAATATACCGATACGCAATTAATTTCAGTAGATAGATAATGTCCAAGTCGTAATGCTCTTATCATTGAATAACTTCATTTTTTTATGTTGACTTAACAGATTATGGGACGACGGAGTGATTGACCCCAAGGACACTCGGAAGGTCCTCGGTTTAAGTTTAAGTGCAGCACTAAATGCACCGATTCCGGATACTAAATACGGTGTTTTCAGAATGTAGAGCTTCCTAATCATGTGCAAGGATATGCACCTAAATTCTGACATCTTCATCCACAGGCTACATACCTACAAATATAAGAGGATTATGATTAATGATTATGTTCGCAAGAATTCAATGCAATAAGTACAATTGTCAAGCTTGAAGCTCTCTTGTGCAATAAATACACGCCATGTTATACTTACGAATAAGTTTTCTGTGCAGAGTACAACATGAAATTACTAACTACAGGGACTGATGGTGCAGCTTCGTTCTAAATTCTAATAAATAGATAAGTTACAATAAAAGTACAACCGTATCTATTTCCAAGAGATTAAGAATTAAAAATCTAAACCGCAAAATGTATCTTTTTGCAGTACCAACGTTTTATCATCTAATCTATTCATTCACTACACCATAATATACGTTTGCAATGTTTGCTCTTTCTATACAACATAAACTTCTGAACGAGCATACAGTACTACGTATATACATATTTCACAAGAACCAATATTACGGCCACAGACCACAAATCGTCATCTATCAAAACAATGTACCCTGACAAAAGGAAAAATTAGTGTTTATTCGTCTACATTTGTTTACACAGGAAGAAGACTATTGTCTGGTTGCAAAATCAGTTGGGGAAACCTAGAACCGCAATACTAGCATTTATGCATCGACCATTTGAATAAATTGATACCTAATTGTATGATTAACAAATGCTACCGTTTTGATTTTGCCAATCTGACGCTTTTTAAACTCATTCAAAAAATGTGTTGCTACAACGTTACAAATTTTTGCCTCCATTTTTATTTCGCCATTTTGTTCCTAACAGTAAAAGTGTTTTGCCAGTGGCTCAGCTTGACCCAATTACCCAATTGCTTTGCCACAAAGCAAAGGTTACCAGTTTGGCTTTTCACCATTCTGATAGTGAATTATATTTCAAATTTTCCAGAATGATGATACTATTTATCTCAAAGATTCAATCCTAGTTCTCGAGAACTGTTGGAGGACAGTTTCTACCCGAACTCTGCATCCCAATATCTAGCTTTAACAGACTGCAGTTATGTATGTATTTATAAGATTCATGTTATTCAATCGCTTAGTCATTCAGTACATAATTATTTGTAATAAATACACTGACCTCATCATTATCATCTACATCAATTTCCCAGGAATTACAAAATCGCCGTTAAAAAAATTGTGTTATAATCAATTCCTGGTTAAATGATTCATTCTTGGTAACAAGCAAAGATTGATTCGTCATATTGGAGGAACAAACATGGCCTACAAAGAAAGAAATAGTTGCTAAAGAAAATACGAGAACTCATAAAAACTGCCACTTGTGCAACTTTGATTACCAATTAGAAAGGGTAATTAATTCCCCGTTTTCTCGCTACAAAGATTTTAAACGTTATAAGAAGGCTGGATTACATAGCGACATGTAATTATAGTAATTATGCTTAGAGTCCCTGCGATCCTCCTTGGTTGCTTGTGATTGGCAATAGCCAATCACCCTTGGAGAACCAAGGGCAAAGCATCCAGAAAAACTGTGCTTTTAACTACTAACAACTTATGATAAAACCGTCATTTTGTCTCTACAAACTTTTCACTGACGAATTACTGGTATAATTACCTATGTAGGTAGTTACAATTTGATTTTACATGCCGCCAACCGCCAAACGCAGGCCGCCGCCGAAGTCGCAGGGGATGTAAAAATACAATTTCTACGAATTGAATTCGCGAAATTAAATGATGTAGTTTTACTTTTCAATGTTCACAAATTCACAATTACCCGTACCTACAATAACGACAAAAAATATTGAGAACCCTTAACTAGTGGTTAATTAGTTATCTACAAGTTACAATGTGTGGACTCGGTGGACTTTCCCAACCACAGACGATCGAACTAATTAGTAATTACAGTTAGACCTTGAAACTTCGTGCATGTTACGAATGATGTAGAATATTGCTCTAGAATTCCATTGGAATTGACCAATGAAGTCCAATCGGTTTGTTCGTTATTGTACTAATTATTAGTGACATCGAAATCACGGACCTGCCAGTAAATTTCCATTGCAATTTTCAGTAATCTGCTTTACTGGTAACGCAATATGCAATGGTACTACGCATTTTCGATTTCCTCTATGGAGCGGTCATAAAGGACGTCCCTGTGAAGCGGGGGTAAGTAGTCGTCGATTGCACTGACTACTGTTTAAATAAGGTTTCACGCTTGGATTGGGAAATCCGCAGTGAGGGTAATAATAGTAATATATACAATATTAGTGTCAGTGCACTTTCGTAAAATGAAATTTAATTCTATTCACACCCCTGTATTTCCTGGTTCTGTATTATTATGATTATCAATATTTTTCCTTTAATAATTCAGGTTTCCCCATTTACTCGATGTTTAACAAAAAATAAAAGCTTGACAAAAACTACGCACCAAACATGCTGATGCTATGGAACGAGGTTTATGTCAAATATTGCTGGCTATTTGACTCGCTTTCAGCCTCTCCTCCGCTCTATACAAAAATTGTTTTTAGCCCTCAACTCCCTCTCAAAATTAGGACTCAAAAAAATGTTGCACTCACACTCCTCTGGATAATCCTAGAAAATGCAAACAATCTATTAACCTTTTAAAAAAATTAACTTGTTTTTTAAGCACCTGGCTTCGCTCGGTACACTACGTTCAAGCCAAAAGGTACATCAAATTTTGGGAAAACAGCTTTTCAAAAAAGTTAAAAATGGTGTTTCGCCAAAGTTCATATTCGTAATCTACGTGTTATTACGCGTCGAATGGTGTATCATGTTGGGCACTTTTCAAAACTTTTGTCGAACCAAGCAAATTATAGGAATAGGTTGTAATAACTAGTAGGTATGTATTTGCTGTTTAGAACCTTGCATCCTTATATATTAACGTCGCACAGTAGACGTCGAAGGTTTACATTGCCTCTTTTGGCCATTGGGGGACTTCGGGTCATTTTCCATTATTCTGAAAAGTGACCACCAACATTTTTTTTCGCAACGGCGACTGTGTAATGCACATTCTTGCAAACTTTCATAACCATCGCGTCACAATTGTTGACAGCATAATTTTGAAACAATTATAATGAAGATGGCCTTAAATGGCGGATACGCTGATTTCAGCCTACAAGTGGGAATTACAGTTTTAAGTTTCCTGCAATTAGCGGTACACTTCCTTACGCAAAAAAGTATGGCGATTTTTTCTATTTTTGGAAAAACCTTCACGTTTGTGTCTATTCTTACGGGGTATTTGCGGTGGTCCAGATGATGACGTAAACAGACTTATCTACAAAATCTACAGTTTTTGTCGGATTAGAATGAATATTTTTTTATTTAAAAGCAACATTTTTGGAGATTGTTTTAGGTCAAACAGGATGAAAATCGGTTGATTTTGGATGAGTCTACGTATTTTGAACTTTAATGGCAGTTTTGACCTAAAATTCCTGTATACATTAATCTGACCCGAGAATTGAAGACATCTTACAAATGGAGTATAGACTCATCCAAAATCAACCGATTTTCATCCTGTTTGACCTAAAACAATCTCCAAAAATGTTGCTTTTAAATAAAAAAATATTCATTTGAATCCGACGAAAGCAGTAGATTTTGTAGGTATTACAAGATACGACTGTTTACGTCATCATCTGGACCACCGCAATACCCCGTAAGAATAGACACAAACGTGAAGGTTTTTACAAAAATGAGCACAATAGAAAAAATCGCCGTACTTTTTTGCGTAAGAAGGTGTAACGCTACGTACAGGAAGCTTAAAACAGTAATTCCCACCTGTAGGCTGAAATCAGCGTGTTTGCCATTTACGACAAATTAATTATATTTGTTAAAAAATTATGCTATCAACAATTGTGAAGCGATTGTTATGAAAGTTTGCAAGAATATGCGTTACATAGTTGCCTTTGCAAAAAAAATGTTGGTGGTCATTTTTCAGAGTAATGAAAATGACCCGAAGTCCCCCAATGGCCAAAAGTACCTACTGTGCGTCGGTAAAACGTACATGTATTTGCGTTATTTCTTTTGACACGGTACCCATACGAAGTCTCGCTCACAGCATTTAATTTCATCAGTAAAGATTTGAATAATAGGTAATAACTGTTGTTACCATTTTTGACTACAGAATTGGATGCAAGAACTTACTAACGTTCGATGATCAATGAATGAATTATTACTTCAATTTTTCCCACCTTAGCAAAGGCAAGCAGCTATTTAAAATACAGCTGCACAACGCTCTAAAGGAAGCTTTTAAAATTGTTATGATAATCCTAAAGATTATTAATAACATTACACTTAATATCTAGTACAATTAATAATATTATATTCATAATGCATATAAATCAAAATTCAGATAATCAGGTATGGTGAAGCCCCTCCCTCCTACATATTTATTTGTTTCACCACATGACACTAATTAAACTTTAACAAAGCAATGATTCTTAGGTTTTTAGTTTTTCATGCATACATTATACATAATTATATATGTGTAATATGGTAGCATCCTACTCGACTGATATCGAGAACCATCCAAACTTTAACTGCGAAGATACAAGACAGATAATCTTTTTAAGATCACAAATACATATTTACAAACGTTTTCATTTGGGTTGTTCAACTTGTATAAAATAAAAACTCCAAAAGTAATGTAGCTGAACCAGGATCTTAAACTACAGGTATACTCAAGTAATAAAGGCAACTACAAGGTACATAAATCCTGTAACCTACCTGAGCCTCAAAAAAAAACTCCAACACGTCCTGCTCCATTCCCTTGCTGAGTATGTACCTTCCCATTTTAAAATGCAGTCCTTCAAGGTACAATTTGTACCCACGAAATATATGTATTTATTTGGGAAATTCCTACCCAGGGTACCTCTTCTGCTATGGCTTTACAAAGGACGATACCATCACTTGAGAAGAAATGATGTAAAAGAAGAGGATAACGATAAATGACAAGAATAACAATGTGTATGACCTCTGATCTGCTGGCTAATGTTCAACCAAAACGTTTTATTACGGGATGCGTTTAGTCAACTACGTCCCAAAAACCACTCTATAGAAGTGCCTACCTAAATTACTAAATTCTACAACATTATAACATACCCATTTAAACACACTACACAGCTATACATATAACTAGTATATCAGTCGCAGGCCCAACTTAACTAACCGTAAGTACCTACATGTATTTTTCCATTCTCCATTTATTTTCAGCCTGCTCTCATTGCCTCTTCCGGTTCCATCCATCCTTATTTTACGGTTTTGTTCAATCTACAAATCCTCAAATCGTACAAGACTTTCGGACTAAATACGAAAAGCATGGGGGGATAGCAACTGGGTCAGTCTCACAAGCTCTAGGTCGAACACCGAGCGTGTATTGTTAATCTAAATAAATCTCAACCACCATAATCTAGTTTGCGTCAAGCGGATGACAGTTACACCCCCTCATACTAAAGATTGATTTACAACGTAATTTCGAATGACGTTATTCATTATTATTTATACTTATCCAAAATTCAAAATAAATGACAACCACAATAATAACATAAATTATTCTGAAATCTGATAAAATTGCATACGTAAATCCGGAAACGAGATAGGCGGAACCTTGCATCAGTTTGCAGGGTATACTTTTGTGTACCTCATTATAATTAATTTATTAACTTGTGTTTACAAAAACCCGTCTCCATCTACGGCGTAAATCGTCCTTTGGCTTCATAAAACTATGGGAAAAACGTTTTAGGAATCCACTAGTAAGCTACTAATATTAATCACGATCGTAAAGTCAAAGTCGTCAAAGTAATTACAAGCATTTTATTACATCACAAAAATAAATACCCACAATGATTTCCCATCAGTTCCGATAATTAAAATACAACCATTGCAAAGTATGTAAATCCACAAAGTCATTCACGATAATAAGGAAAAGCTGCGTAGTACGTTGGTACTTAAATAACCGACATAACTTCTAGTTAGCGTGCAAGCATTCAAATAACAACCAACGACAAGAATGTAATTACATGGCAAACACTCTAAAGATCAAGCACAGTACAGAACGTTTGCCATACGTTTTCATTTAAATCCAACGTTCAAAACCACGATGACGTTTCCACTTTACTTTTTGCCGTTACACAGTCAGTCATACCATAAGTGTTTATTCATGCACACTACAAAAACTTTTGTACAGCCTCTCCAAAATGAATCATTTTCCATACTTTGTTATTACGGGAATTCTGAGTGTATGTTTGAGGGTAATTATATATAGCATCACTGTATATAAGGGAAACGGCTGACGTTCCTCCTGTCTCCTGTGAAGTAGTGTGAAGTTTATTTTGAATCTGTAGTATAATAACTATAATACACGAAAACTTTTAAAGCGCATTATTGCACTTTATAGATGTGAATTGTATTATTAAAATAAATTTTATGCAATGAGATGCATAAAATACGTTGTTATTTCAGTTGATATTTATCGTAGGCTTAAAATGTGTTTTTAATGTGTTCGAAGATTTTGTTGCAAGATGCTAAGTAGATGGAGAAATCATTTGAAAAGGAAGAGCACTTTATGGTTTAGAGTGTATGAAGCATGTACGAAGCCAACCCAAAGTAGTTTTTGTATCGTCGTAGTTATTCGTAGTTTCGTAGTAGGTAGTAGGTAGGTAGGTTAAATGAGTTTAAGGCGAAGCGCGTTGCGTTATAGTGCCTACCACTGCCTACGCCTACAGTACTCAGTTACTCAGTACGGCCTACACTATAGACAGTGCCTAGCGCTACGCTTTCTTTCGACTGACTGCGACTCACTACTCACTCGCTGCTCGCTGCTGCTACGACCAATATTTATTTGTATGTACATAATAAACGTCCCAAGGGCTTTCTGATTCTCTGGATGGAAATGTACTAGTACGTGGAATATTTACGCTTCATTTTCAATGCGTAGATACATACAGCACCCTCACGCTAAACTTTCATAAATTCACTAGTAAAGCTTGGTGCATAAGCTGTACACTGTAGTACTGTACAATTATTATTAAGCAGTGTGAGGATACATTTCTCGTCGTTATAATACTGAATACTCTACTGCAATTGTATCCATTAGAAAATTATTTGGTCTGCTTATACCTTCTACGTCGCTATTCCAGATATAATTGTTACATACGCGATTTATTAAGTCGTTTATCTATTCCTCCTAAAACAGTGCTGTGCTGTAATATTGAATATCCGGAGCAAGTACAAGCAGTTGAATAGCCCAAAGCAGATTTGTACAAATTTACCATTTTTGCATCAGATAAATATTAGAAAATTAGTTTTTTCCCCCGTTATCCTATTATTTTGTTTGGTGTACTTCTGGCAGCTGATCTAAAACCATTAGTGTAAGGGGATCAGGATTGGAAATCGGAAGGTGTCAAGATGAAGCTAGTTTCAGTTTAAAATTCTATGCAGGCCCTTCCTGTTCAAGTGTTTGTTGCTCGTCTCCAGCTGGAGAATACGGATCAAAATTACAAAAATTCCAATATGGAAACTTTAAGGATAATTTTATAACCGTTTTCACTCAATCGTTCCGCACTGGAGTCCAGATTCACAGAGTCTGGAATCTTCAGCACTACATAATTTGGCCATCCTCTTAGTTTTAAATATGCGTTAAAACTGGTGTTTTAATTGTTAATATGAGCTCCTCAGGTAATTACTCATAAAAGTTATAAAGTTAGATGTTAGATGTTGTGTAACCAGTTATACATTTGGTGCTTCATCATATGTCATATCATCATTCATGTAGTGTCCTCCAAATACAAAATAAATAAGGGGCGTATTTATCATGTACTTACATACTAAATGTAATTCTGATTAAGAAATCATGTTTTTATGTATTCGTAACAAAGTTTTAAATCTAATTTTGGTATTTTGATTCATAGGAAGTGGCAGTTGCTACATTAAACGAGCGGGGCCATATATGCTGGGAATCACTGTAGGAAATTCCCCTGTACACAGTATTGATAACTGTTTGGCGAGGAAAGATGGAACGGATGAGTTTTACATCATTAAAGTAAGTAATGCATTGAGAATGAGAATAAACTGTTGTGATTTGAAATTTCGAAATGTGCGGTTTTACGAAAATATTGATTTATTTATGCCTGAATGTATTTATTGTATTTTTCAATTAGATTTTGAAAAAACTCCAAGATAATTCCACAGACGCCCAGCAGGGGAAAATCTTACTGCATACAGAGTATACTCTTCTCAAATTGCTTGAAGAAGAGTCTGGTGTGGTGCAGCAGCATGGATTATTTAAAGTTAGTCATTGTTATTGTGACATTTGATGTGTCACTTTGGTTTATAATTACGTATATGCCTCCTTACGGGTGTACAGGCGTGTAGTTTATTATTTTCGTTTTGTGCGATATTTATTAGGACGAAGCAATGGATGAATATGGAGAGAAAATCACACGACTCTGTCTTGTTCTGGACTGTTATGTTCCACATGATTTTAGTCCAGAATACAGTAATGTGACGAATCTTCAGTATTATGTGGTGGACGTGAAACGATTGAGTGAAAACGAGGCTGTCAACATTTTTGTTGATGTGCTTAAAATTGTTCAGCGACTTCATAATGTAAGTATTTTTCGAAATAGAGCTCCAATGCCAAACATTACCAGCCCAGATGCAATTTAAATGCCGTTTTATTTTATTTCAGTCGATTATATGCATTAAATATTTTATTCCAGCTAAATATCGTTCACCGTGACTTAAAGTTAGGCAACATTATCATGAATAAAAGCACGGGAGAGATTAGAATTGCAAATTTTTGCTTGGGCAAACAGTTAGTAAGCGAGGATGAAATGCTAACGGATCAGCGTGGATCCCCTGCGTACATTTCTCCCGATGTGATAAAAGGAGATCCATATCTAGGTAATTGTAAATATTTTCAAAACTCAGTATGATTCAAAATTATTAAAATTAATTATCATGATCTTCATAACCAGGATGTGTCATGCTGGTTATACTTTTAGTTTTCATTTAAATGTATATCAATGCTAATATATTGCACCTTAAAAAATTACAGGTAAACCTTCTGACATGTGGGCCATGGGTGTGATATTTTACACAATGCTTTTTGGGCAGTTCCCTTTCTATGATCCTTGTCCAAGTGAACTTTTTCGGAAAATAAAAGCTTGCGAGTATACTTTTCCGTGAGTAACAACATTTGTAAACTATTCCATTTTTTATCCTGTCAATATACTTTTGTTCGTGCTAGTTTGCATTTATTTTGCATTCAGCATTTAAATCGGATAGTGATTTGTATTGCTTCAAATTATATGTTACACACCAAATTAATGTTTGATTTTTTCACTGTGTAGGGATGTGGTAAATGTTTCTCCTGAAACAATAAAACTTATTAAAGGTTTATTAATTCTTGATCCGAAAGTGAGATTAACTTGTGATCAAGTATTAGAGCAAGTAATATTAAATGCAAGCCGCATTGATCCACCCCTACAGGTATGATCTTGGTTTTACTTTTACTATTAATGTCCTTTGAATTTAGTACTGCCCCTCATTCTTAAATTGTAACTACTACAAGTCATCAGTGCGCAACAACGAACACTTCCCTTATCCTTTAGAATCTTAGCTTAACCCTTACCCTAGCAACCTAAGCAATAGCAACCCAAAATGACTATGTTAGTACGCTTTCAGTAACGTGATAGTTTTTCCGTAATCTGTATCAGTTTTGAGTGGCAAGCTGGTGAAATTCACTATATATTTGATCGTGAAATGGTATAGTTGACGAAGACAAAAGTTTTCAGTTCCTGGGTTATTCATTTACCAACCAAACCAGTGTAATGGGTGATATTGGATGGCTTTAAATTACTGAATTACTAGTAAAAATAACGGATTGCAACAAATATTATCCTCAAGATCAGACGAGTACAGTTATATATACTGACCTCATCGCATTTCAAAACATGTCCTAAAACCATTTTTTAGTCTTGTATTGCTCAAAGTTTGGTGAGTGATCATGTATCTATCGAATTGTTTTTAATGATCATCAAAAATGTTATCAAAATCAAGCACATATAGGTGAATGATATATTTTGAAATCTCATTATAACCCCCCCCCCTATCAGCAATTCAGCCGTTGGACCTTATAGTGCTATAACGTCATCTCCCTATAGCGACCGAAAAAGTCGGTCCCCTGAGGTGTCGTTATAACGAGATTTCATTGTAATTATGAAAGTAACTCACAAAACTGAGAACCATTACATTTTAATTGTATAAAGGTATCTATTTTCATCACGTTCGTTCTTAATGATGCGAAGAGGTCATAATGTGTCGTGATCGGAGTCTTATCTGTTTCATGGATTTAAAATCTCAGAAAGCTTAAATGACGCTGGTTGTTACTTTTCTTTGAATAATTTTCGTTTAAGTTCATCCCTATATGTCCTATAATAAGGGTCAAACGCAGTATTCTTGTGCATGTAGTCAAAGTTTTTGCTGTTTTTTAGCCTTGTATTTGGCGCAGTCAGTACATAGTTTAAGTAGTGTCTTGGATGTTAATAACTATTAAACTCAATTATATGCAGTTGAGCATATATTTCTCCTCTTATATTTAAATTCTATGTAACTATTAACGAATGAATTTATTTTGGTATATTACCACCCAATCAGAGTCCGCAGTCTGAAGAAAACAAGAGTCAAGAAGTCGCTTTAAAAATACTAGTGATTGCGTCAGTATAACGAGTTGCAGCCAATGATCACCCTGAGGTCACTAGTTAGACCTCGGTGTTGGAAACCCACGATTGGTCACTAGTTAGACCTCGGTGTTGGAAACCCCCGATTGGTCACTAGTTGGGCCCGGGCCTTGGGAACCCTGTATTGGTAACTAGTTGGACCTGGGTCTTGGAAACACTCGATTGGTCACTAGTTGGGCCCGGGCCTTGGGAACCCTGTATTG
>JAAXYX010001751.1:0-20875 GCA_036851915.1 Ptenothrix huangshanensis | reverse complement strand
AAATCATATAGATATAGCTGATATAGCACTCCATTACATGTAAAAAATTTGAATTTCCCCCCAAATTAGGCCATTTTAGTTTTAAGTACCGCAGGTAGGTCAGATTAGTGTACACAAGTACCTACATTAGGTTGGTGTCGTAGTAGGTTAGGTCATTACGGAGCAATTAACCTACACTATGTACGCTAATCTAACCTAACCTAATTTTGGCAGGAAATTAAAATATTTTGGCGAGAAATTTAAATTTTGTGAGGACATTTTCAAATCTATTGATTGGGACTTTGCGTTTTGAGTTTGAGTTTTGACCGGAAATCCTGCAATTTTGGAGGAAAAGTCGAATTTTTATGGCGGGAAAATCTTTTTTTCATTCGGATAATCTTAACCGTTTTTGATACATGATGTGTCAGTCAAAAGGTAAAGAGTACCTCTGTATTGCATGTTTTTCCGAAAGAATACATTTTTAGATAAAATTATAATTAAAAGTTAATTTCTCTTTTCTACTCGTTAAGACCCTTTTTAAATATTTTTTTAATTTACACGGTTACTGAGTTTAATGGAAATTAGTTTTAATTTAAAGAATTTAAATCTTTTTTAAACTGTATCACGTTATGCACTTTTCTAAAAAAAAACGCTGAATATTTTAAGCAATAAATCATAGGAATCGGATGTAACTACAATTTTTCAATGTAGTCCCTTTTACATACTGTCCACGAAGAATCTCAATGCAGGCTCTTTAAATACATAGTAAATAACATGTAACTTCTCGAGATTTTATTTATCCGTTACCTGGAAGTTATTCAGATAGTAGCGTAGAGCAAAAGTTTGATTTCCAACATCTGTAAAGTATGATTCTATATTTGTTCCGTTGCAACAATTTCTGAGTGGAGCATTAGCAAACAGCTCCATCCCAATTATGGAGTAAAAGTAGTACATGAGTAGCATGACCACAGCTGCGGAAGACATCGGGGGGATGAGGATAAATACCGTGCCAAACACATCCCTATATCGTTTTTTCAATTTGAACAAGCGGAGTAACCGCAAAGGTCGGACAAAAGTCATCAACTCGTCCCAATTAGTAACCAATTTTACAGCTACTATAGTTATCACGAATAGAAGGGATGCTACAAAGTCAAAAGTATGCCACCCAGAAGATATGATTCTTGTGAAACCCCACGTCGCAGTCTTGAGCAACATTTCGCACATAAAACCTGTCAATTTCATTACAATTAAGAAATGTTAAATCACAAAACTCAAAGGGCGTTATCAATAGAATCATGATTATTACATCTAAATGGTCTTACACAGTGCAAAAAAGTAGGAATCCCACGACGCTTGATCAGCATCGTCTTCAAACCATCTAATTAGCATTGCAACTGTATTCAGCACAATCAAGCAATCTGGATAACAAAAAAATATTCCACGCATATAGTAGTTTCCAACATGTTCTTACTTGCCATAACCATACCATACATCAACCTTTGGGCAAAAAATTGAAGACATCTGTTCTTGGCAATTTTACTTACTAAAGAGTGGATCAGCATACTGAGAATGCAGAAAGCGTTGAGTTTTCATTCCAACACTTTCAAAAACTGGCCACTTCTTCTGAAATCCCGCAGCATTGGGTTTCCATTTCAAATAAGCTACTTCATAGAAACGGCAAAATTCATCGCGACTGATGACACCGTCTTTTGTCTTGTTCAATGCTCGGAAAGTTAAATAAATGTCACGGAGAGCTGTTGCATTTAAAAAAACAAATTAAACTTAAACGGACCTACTGCTGACTCCTACATATTGAAAATAGTACATGTTTGATTGATAACTAATTAAATGTCAGGTCGAACTTACATTTGCGTGGAAAGTATTGTGTCATTAATCCATAAAAGTGTCGAAATATTATTCCATTTGTGTTGGATTTCGAAACTAGAAGGTTAAATGCAAAATGACACGCTTTCCTTTTATGAATGACCAACTTGCGAAACTTCTCTTTCTCCAATGTAGTGAAGGTGTCATACACAACAGCCAGTAACTAAAATCAATTAGTTAGGTGTTAATTAACAGTATTCAGTTTTGTTTAATTGTACGATTTAATTAGACTCAAGCAATCACTTACGAGATTCATAAATAGGTAAAGCACAGTGACAAGGTAAGCCACAAAAAAGAATACAGCCCACGGATTTCTGGAATATGCTGGCATCATCACATCGGGGTAGCTGAATTCGTATAAAAATCATTGATAATTACTTACTAGTCTCCAAACCAATGACTTAATTAAATTCTAAATATAAATCATAGAACATGTATGAAACTATCATATAAGGATAAATAAAAAAAAATGTTGCACGAACTTTGCAGTAGTAAGGAGCACAAATAAATTGACGAATGATTCGTCCACAGATGAAAAGAAAGGATCATCCGAATCGTGCCCGAATATGAAATGACCGAGGAGTGTAAAAATAAAAATAAAAAAGAATAACAGAACCATCATGTCTAAAATCGGCGGCAGACTCTGAAGCACCTACAAAAATATCAATAAAAACAGAACAATATTAGTTCCTAAACTGCAGTTTTACAAAATGTCGAAATCATGATAGCATTCAAATTCCTATTTTTATCACTAAAGAACAGTTGAAGTACGTGAGTCACGTAAGTTAAAAAATGGTATCAATAAAGCTTACTTGTCGGACAAAGCGCCGCACACCCCGACAATATCGATTGTCGACTAAAAATATTGGACGAAGGGCCCTGGTAACACGAAAATGCGATGACTGCCTCACCAAAACTACCACTGCTTCCACAACCATGACCGTCAGTGTAATAGCCTTTATAATTTAAATTATACGTTTCTTTAACAAAAAGAAGCTAACATTGGACTAGCTACTAATTCTCATTTTATTTCCGCGCTATAATCTTGTATAGCAATCAATAATAAATTATTTGAAGGCTTTCCTTCATACTTTTAATGTAGTTCTGTGATGAGTTGCGAGTGTTTTAAATCCCAACCATCGTAACTTTAACACTAATTCAAAAATTAGTACAGCTAAAGCTCCCAATTCCAACGACGCATGAACAGCTATTGGAACCTGGTAAAACAAAATATGAGATATATTTTATTGATGAATGGTCATTCATAAAACATGTTTCAACTAAAAAGAACGTAATTAATCATGAACACACCTTAAATGCATTAATGGCTGGAGGTTCGGCAAATGCTAGTAAAAGGAGCAAAAGTGATGCGGCCATATCCAATAAATAAAACCAGCTCGTGTGAGCAAGAATATATGCAGGTAATGATTCTTTTCTTTTCGGATGTGTCGAAAATTGATCATTGTTAGCTCCCTCCTCCAAATAAATAGCAGCCTCTTGATAATTCATGGCCCACTGGGTGTCCGCCATTCTCATACCGATCTGGTAAAAACTGGGTTCCAAAGGAGTACTAAAATGGTTTGGAACCGAATCATCATCCGGAGTCACTTCGATCGTCCCCATGTTCACTGGTGACGAAGTATCTCCTCGAAACAGTCCAAACCCAAGGGCCTGGGCGAATTTAGACAACCTTCGTCTGGGAATAGTTACACAAGGTGCCTCTGAATCAACCACGTCTTCAAACCCTTCAGAGTCTTCCGCCGCATCAACTGGAAATAATTAAATTTAAATTTAGTACAGTCAAATAATCTATCCTTACTCGTTCCTCCAAACTTTTTCTGCAACAAATCAAGTCACATACTTGAAAATTTAGAATCTATTCCGTCGACTGGCTTAACCAAAAATACTTTACTGACCATACCATTCTTCGATGTAACAAGAACTAGGGCAAACACCCTACTCGTCTAGCACAGCATGAAATAATAATGATAAAACAGAAAATCCCTTTGAATGCTGAAAGTAACGATGAGCGAGACTGAGACAGATGTGACAACAAAACATAAAACTATTCTTCTGTCCCGATGCGATATATCTATATAATTATATGCTTCCTCCACAGTATAGCACAAGCTCGTGCCAAGTTACACTACCAAAAGAAGATAATTCCTGTCACAGTTTGCATCTCCATCATGTAGATTTATTTATACCACGGATCATTAATGTGTTTCAACTTTATCGAGTTCAATGTTATTATCCAAATTAGAGAAGGAGAATGAACAATATTTATGCTAATCACTAATAGTGAATTCAATCGTAACAAGTGCACCAACATTCAAGCATGGAATTATAATGAAATGCTTATAACTGAATATCGTCAAAACAGATAATCCATTTCGCCCATTCATAAGACAACACACTCTTGATATGATTACGATCAAAGGATAAGGAGTTCCATACAGATTCAGACAGTTGATAATTTCTAGCAGCAGTGCATTTACTGTCAAAGTGATAAACGAATAGTATATACCTACATAATACAAGTGTGTAAATGAAAGTATAGTTTTGTCTGGCCGCAGCCGAAGCCGACTGTGAGCAACAATTTTGTAATTTATGCATAATTAAATTTCTAATCTCATTTGAGGTTCAATGTAAGGGAGTCATGTAAATACAAATATAAAAACCTATGCCGTAAATTTAAATAAATGGTAATTATATTGGAGTTGCTTTTAATACTTACCAACTGTTCCATTTAAGTTGAGACGGTTATTCTCCACTTCCGAATTGCGCTCCATATCAACTGTATTGTCCACGACGTGCTTATCTTTAGCTCACAAAATCTGGATGTGGACTTCCTGCATAATTTTCGGTCCGATTTTATCTTCAGGGTTCCAAGTAATAAATAAAAAACGAACCGAGTCTTAAGTTGACAGCGGCAATATAGTTCACGTTAACTCGATTAATTGCCAAAATAATTTTAGCAACAGATAAAGGTATTCTATACGCGATTAGGTATGTGTTTGTACAGCGCGACAATAACAACGCAGTAAATTAATAAACAAACATAAACGAAAAAATCTTAAATTAGACTAAAGTGTAAAAGCTGTGGTTTTAAAAATAAATCAGTTACTTTAAAAAACAGACAGTGCAATTTTAAACTTGGAGCAATCGCTAATATGTGAAATAAATTCAATTTTTGTGTCTATGTAATTATGGTTTTTACACATATATCTTGATCAACGTTTAAAAATTAAAAATCGATACGAGTTTACGAGATTTAATTATAAATATTAAGTAGTTAGTAGTAGGCTTATTCGATGATCTTCAGCGAGATGAAGTATTGATACTGATTGTGTTTGACGTTGCTCGATCTGCAAATTACAAGTAATTAAAAATTACATCAAGATGAAAGTACATTGCTTTGAAATTATTAATGATTGCTGAAGCTGAAGAATGAAAATTATTGCGTTTTATGAACTTATCATATCACAGTTCAGACTTCAGACAGTTTTATTTATTATTTACCAAGTTCTAAGAATGTCAAGTTATACAGATTAGAAGTATATTATACTTAAAAGCTAGAACCAGTTGTTTCCGATTTATACGTGACTGATATTTTAATTTGACAGTCCACTGATTCTGATTCTGGTTCTGGTGTATTCTGATTTCTGATTCGATGGAAAGACAAATGTTATGTAATTGTAATTATACAACTGAAACGCAGATAGATCTCCCACGCTATCTCACATTCGTTCACGGTTCGTGTTCGTAATTAGATATCTTTGTGAAAATTGAGAGAGAGAAAAACTCAATTACCTATTACATTTTGCATTCAGTAACATTCATTTTTTGAGTGTCAGTAAAATAAATTTAACATTCTTCGTTATTTCAAGCTCTCGCTTATACACAAACAAATAAGGATTTGGGGATTTCGCAAGTCTCTTTACTGATTGGAAAATCCGAATAAATTGTATTCTTTCTAAATACAATTCAAGTGCAAGGCTCATTATTTAAGAATGAACACCTATTATGCCTGTCACTGGACTAACAACTAGCGTGATTGTACAGTACAATAGTTTTGACTACCACTAAAACACTGATTGTGATTTTTTACTTCTACTAAACATGAACAATAAAAAAATGAATGTATTTTAGCCATGTAATTCATTACAATTTGTTTTCCCAAAGGAACTAATAAATTCGAAATGCAAATAGGACCAAGCACCACGAGACGATCGAGTTCGTTAATCTTAAATGACATCATGCTCTCTTCCACAAATGAGATAAAACTGTTTAATTTGTTACCAAGAAACTGTTACCAAGAAAGAATAATAAAATACAATAGACAAACGTACCACGTATCAAAATTCTTTCACTAGCAAACATTAAAGCCAAGAAAGAAGAAAGTAAGTACTTACATTTTATGCACGGAAGAAGTTGACAAAAGAGTAAACAGTGTAACGTCTTCTAAATCATATTTTTTATGAGTCACTCGTAGCTATTAAGAAGTACTTGTTTGGTTTCGGCAGAAATGCATACAAATTGACTTTATGGGCAATAATGAAAATAATGATACGTAACTTATAGTATAATAATAGGAATAATACAAAAAAGTGTCACTCTATTGATTCTGATTATAATTACGGTGATTAAAAAACGGTGACTTAGTTTTAAATCGTTGGTCACTGTACTGTAGACTACATTGGATTGACGTAATTATAGGAGACTGAGCACAGTGGGTGTTAAGTAAGTTAAATTAAAATTAAGGTAGTTCCTATAGCCTGGCCTGGGAATGATGCACAAATGCGCAATTTTTTTGAACTGGATTTTAAGCGATTATGTAAGCTTAAGTGTAGCTAACGTGTTTTTCCAGTTTTTTGTTAGTGCATAGTGCATTGTGATCTCCTCGGCAGATCAAACGCAATTTGCCTACTCCATCGGCTTGCCCCTAGTCTCTAGGAATATGCACATTTTTCGCAAGGAGATTTTTAATTCCACTCTTGAGATTAGATATACATAGTCAGTTCAGTTGAGGCCGAGGATGAGTATGGGAATGGGAAGCATGTGTCGTGTTGTATACAATATATATAGGTAAAGCCGATATACATTTATTAGTGCCAAATCCAATGCCAATGTGCCAATGCCAATCTACATTAATCTACGTTAACAGGGAACATCTAGGCTATAAAATATCATGGTATATTAATTATATCATCATGTGCTCGTGTTCACAAAATCAAACCAGAATTACATTCAGGATTCCCTTGGACCTACCTTGGATTGGATGTAGTATGTAAGGGAAATGGATTTGCGAAGATGCTTTATATCAAAGCAACCAACCTATCTTTCGGCTTCGGCAACCACAAATATACACACATAACTTACCGCTAAATACAAAATAAAGCAAGTTGGGAAGTGCAGATTTATTACATTAATTTCACTTTTTCACCAAATCCAAAACCCCGGTGTAAAAAAAGTTTTTTAAATGGATCCTGGTAAAAGTGGCTCCGAACTAGAGGCACGGATGGACGAGTGGCGTTGACATTACTCTATCATGCTGTAAGAGTCCCCTTTTGCCCTTAAGGATTTCGCGGATCTATCGTTATTATAAAAGGGAGGTAATATTCATAGCAATCATATGGAAAACATGGATATGGAATGTCTACGAAAGTGCTCGTTGTGCCGTTTAGAATTTTACGATTCGTCGGCACATGTGGAAGTTCAGGCATTATTACAAACTTTCAGCTCTCTACTGGGCAATTCAGGTAAAATATTGTCAAGATGTCAATTTAATTAATTTTATAAAAATAAATGTCTCATTGTCAGTCCTACATGAATAATGAATTAACTCATAATTATATGTACACCTATACTCCTTTCGTGTTCTTGTTTTGTTTATTCGTTATCATTTATTGATTTTTTATATTTATTCGTGAAAATTAATTACATCTCTTTTGTCTTCATAATCAGGATCAGATTCGGGGAGGAAGGTGGATTCGATAATTTGCGGAAGTTGCAGTAATCTACTCCATCAGATTATCAGCGCTCGCGACGCTCTGAATAAATGTGTTCACAATCTATTGTCCACAAGTGGGAGACAAGTGACGGATGTAGAACGGAATCAGATCATTGCAAGACTCTTTGAAGATTCACTAGTGGAGAGGAAATCGACCTGTGAGAATAATGAAGAGAAGCAAGAATCCTTCACAGATAGTTCATCCTACCTGGTCCCTGTACAATATGCTAATTCGCTGACTGACAGTACTAATGGTCTGATGAACAGCGCTACATTTACTGTAGAGACTGAACTGGGAGAGGTATCGGTACAACCAGTGGAAATGCAATTACCGGATGCACAAATTAAACAGAATTCAGAGACGCCGACAACGCTGTCAGGGGATTTTGTACATGATGAAAATGGCACTATTATTGTAACAATTAATGTGGATTTGCAAAGTGGGGTAGATCTGAATTCGATCCGGACAGATAATGGAAATGCCAGTGGAAATGATAATGACAAGGACAAAGACAGTAACATTGATAATGATAGTACAACTTGCGCAAATAGTGACGAAAAACCGGAAACAGACGAGTTGGTACAAATTAACGAGTCTTCCATTTGTGATCCAGCGAATAAAATCAACTTCACGAACATACTTAAAAACGACGAGATTGCAATTCCCTCTGGGTTACTTGGTGGGGATAATATTCTTTCCAATTTATCAAACGAAGATGAAAGATCTGAAAATTCACCTGAGGATATGGAAGACTCTGTGGAAATCGAAATCCCACCGGAAGCTATAAGGACGAAGAAAAAAGCGAGGAAATCCCATGCGTGTACTGTTTGTTCCAGAATCTGCAAAACATTACGTGATCTGGAACTCCACATGGGGGTTCATTTGCAAGAACGAAAATTTATTTGTGAAGTTTGTGGATTAGCGTACAGGTGACAAATTGTGTTTTACTATTTTTGAAAAATAAATCATAATAAAAATTAATATGTAAATGAATGTATGTACCTATGTATGTATGTGGTACCTTCATTTAATTGTGAAATAACTGGCTAATTGTTGCAGACACAAAAAAGCGCTTGAGGTCCATGTAGCACTACATCGGGGTGAAGCTAAATTTGAGTGTGAGCATTGTCACAAGGTATTCACCCAAAAATCGGGGCTTCAACGTCATTTACCCATTCATACGGGGGAAATGGCCTACCAGTGCGATATCTGTGGAAAACGATTCCTGTACAATACCTCATTTAATGTTCACAAATTTACTCATACGAAGCACAAGGAATTTCAGTGCTTTCAGTGTGGTCTTAGTTTCTTCTCCACATCCCATTTGAAAAGGCATATGAAGACCCATACCGGTAATTCACTTTTCTTCGAAATATCTCTAACAAAATATTTGGGCACGAGTCTTCGTTGATTATTTAATTCTTATTGATCCAATACCGTGTGAAACTGTAATGCCTTAGTAAATATTATTAATCAACAGTATAATTATTTGTAAATCTATTTAAATAGAAAATTAAACTAAATTGTATTTTGACCCATCACTTTCTTTGGTCTGATACTGTAGGTGTTAAACCTCACGTTTGTGAGTGCTGTGGGAAATGCTTTTCGGAACGGTACAATCTGGACGCACATATGAGAATACATACCGGTCAAAAGTCGCACCAGTGCCCGCACTGCGAACTTGGGTTTAATCGAAAGGGAAAGATGGAGGAACACATTGTTCAAAAACATACACATTTATCTAGCAGGGTTCTAGCCTCCTGAGTGTAGCAAAGTTATGTATGAGCACAAATTAATTTGTCAAACTCCGATGTGTTCTTAGGTGCCTAGTATTCTTCCAATAAGTTATCGTTAAACAGTTATCCAAATTTTTGGTAAACAATCACTCATTTTGACTACAATCGGACAGTGATTACAATTACCAGTTTCTAACTACCTACTTTAGATATCGCATAGAAATCGTATACCAAAAATGTTCATTTAATCTATTTTGTGTTAAAAACTGTAGTTAATGATGTAGTATGATAGTAAGCATTTTACAGACAGTTCGTTATTTTTTGCAAAAGACGTTTTATCCAAATCCAGTGCACGAATAAGTTATTGCTGTATGAAATTGCCTCGTAATCGTAATATATACATAATAATTACATATATAGTTTAATAATGTTAACTCTAATTTAATCATCGATGCCATTTGCAAGCACTTCTTATAAATGTATCTTTTAAGATTCAGAATCAAATAAAATAAATCATTATTATTGTAATTTTATACTGCACGATTTTCAAAATATAAACTGTATTTTATCTTGTTCGTAAAACTCTCGATGATTACTTCTTTCAAGGAGTATGAAAAACGTTGAGTGAAAAAAAGAGATATAATCAGGATTATTCTTAGCATAACATATGTACCTACACTTCACAGCAAAATAGTTCCCAAACTTAAACATACGATTATATACTTTTACTTTTACGTTGTAGAATTACATAGTGGAAGAAAAACATTTTAAGGTTGAATAAAATGCACTTGATGCATAACTGAAGTGTACGCTGACACTAGTTACCGAAGTACGCAATACTTGCAGTTCCACATTACTTCCAAAGCTCAACGGAGCATTCTTGTTGTGTGCTGCACCTTTTCAATATTTTCGAAATGTTTTCGAGCATTCTTAATGTTGAGCAACATCGCTGCTGACGCTGTCGGAACAAAAATTGATGGGTAATTTTTTAAAATTCTAAAAATGATAGGTATGAAACATTAGGAACTAGGATGGATTCTTATGCGGACACTTACGAAGATTGTGATCCGAAATAATCACCATTACATAGGTATTTGGCGTAAATATATCAATGAAGGCCGCAAACTGAGAATTCCTCACTTCCATGCTTTGAAACTGAGCTGCAAGTTTGCTGCAAAATGAAAAACCAATTTAGTTTAAAATATGGCTTTTAATAGAATGGAATTTACTATAATAAATTAAAAAGAAAAATGCGAGCTAATAATAACAGTACCTGCAAGACAATTTAAACTGTTTAATAATATTCGAAACTTTCTCGAATCGATGAGGATCCTTATGCACCTTTCGCTGAGCATGGGAAACAACTAGGAACGTAGCTCGTTCGAAAAGCAGCACTTCATCCGCATCAATTATATTTGCAAATTCAGATAAAGAGTTTTCCAGCTGACGAACATTAGGAATCAAAGAGTACACAATAGAGCTCCAAGCCTGTTGAAATTAGAATAAAATTAAAAGTGAGAACCATTATAATTCATTTCTACCTATTTATAATATACTATAATTGTACATTTTGATTTGAGTCGTTTTTCACCTTATATAAAGTTTCATCCCAAATGGAGGTCCGAAAGCATGTACAGTCCAATGGCTTGGATAATCGCTTCAGATCATCTCGTCTAGTCTGAAATATCTGCAAACAGTAAAAAAAAAGACAATTTTCAATTATGACCTCAAAATAGTAAGGAAATTAAAAATAATGCAGCTTCTACATGAGGTTTACACTAACTAATAAAGCATGTGAATTTTAAAATTTCGGTTTTTTTCCGTTTTCTTCCTAAATTCCGCCCAGCTAAATGTGGTAACTCACAGACACTTTTTGAATTTTATTTCTTGGCTTTAACAAATTCGGCCCAGAAATTCTTAAATGGCATTTCAGCGTACTCCTTATGAAGATCAAAGATCAAAGAATAATGATTTATGTAGTTGCTCCCAAACAAAAGAGAGTAGCGAGTTATTTACATATTATTAATTAAAATTAATTACATGATTCTGGGTTTGAATGCTGTTTCTCCCTATTAACTGAAATGAATTACAGCGTCATCTACCAACATTCATTAACATAAAAATTAAAAAACTAAATACATATCATTATTGATTTTCTCAGACTATCTGTAACAAGATCAAGAATAATATTGACTGTAGATGTAAAGACATTTCGAACACCGCTTTTCCAAGATACAAAAAACAATAATCAAGAATGAAATACAAACTCCTGTTGCATAGGTATATAAAAGAAATATATTTCAATTACATATGGCAGCGTAATGTTTCAACATGCTAGTAATTTTATCAATACAAACTTGCTTTTCCAATTATCTCGAAAACTGTACTTCAAAACTTTCGTTCTCGGTCATTTAAAACACAACCAAACTCTATTCTTGATGTAGAAGGAGGAATGTCTAAACAACGGTGTTTCACACTTGTAGTTAACGTTAATGAAACGAAATCACAAATATTAACCAATCTTATATCTTACCAAATCACGCTGTTCCTCTTGAACTAAATCCATTTTATGGATAAGACAAAATATTTTGGCCTGCGGGGAATTTTGTAGAATAGCTTCTAAGCATGATTGATAGTAATGCATATCCTTTTCTAACTCATGTGATTCGACATCAAAAACATAAATAAGAACTTCAACATTTGAGAAAATATTGTCCCTTTGAGAGGCGAAATAGTTCTCCATAAATGCTTCTTGTCCTCCACAGTCCCACAGGTTTAGAACCAGATTGCCCAAAAACCGCACATGAGAATGCTCTACGTCAACTACGAAAACACAACAAAAACGGCATTAAAAACATAGCAAGCATTACGAGGATCAACTTAAAATATTAGTAAGTTTGTAATCATGCAAATAGTTCTGTTCCCTACAATTTGAAATCATTTTGAAATCATTGTGAACACAACCATTAATTCCCTGTGCTTTATACTTATTTAAACTTAAAATAAAAATAATTAAAGATAGTTACTTGTGGCTCCCAGTCTTCTTGTGTCTCGTGCAATATAATTAGCAAAAATAATGGATCTCATACTGGTTTTACCAGATCCGCTTTTACCCATAAGAAGAACCTGTAAATAAAAAGCAATGTTACTTCCCACTGCAATCTCAAAACGAAACAAGATTTACACCCTACTTACTTTTAAGTCAATACGATTCACGACGATTCTAATATTAATAAAAATAAAATTGAAAATATCAAATGATCATCAAACCTTTTTCTTCATTTTGATTCTGGCAATGCGAACAATTACACTAACAAATAAGTAATCTTCAGCAGCTACATACAATTGACACGGTCAATGGCTTCAATCTGGTCGATGGAATCGGAACCGGAATCACAATATCCAACAATTGACCTAAAATAATATTTAAAAGTACTAAATGAAAACGATCCACCCCAAAATGCAGATACAAATAAAACTCCACTAAATGATGTAAATTATTGTTTGGCTGAACTCCAATACAAAATAGGGAAACTGAAAATCTCTCGAGATTTATTGTTTTGCATCACGTGCAATGCTAGTAAGCAATGAGTCAGGTTGAAAGTTTATCCTTCATCCTTATCTCTATCTGTAGTAAGAACGATGTGGATTTCCGTTGTTTGCCTCACGATTCCAAGCAAACACATATTAATATAATTAACACGATATTTACATTAAATCTAATACGAAATATATTTCACATGTAGCATCAAAAGAACTGGCTACTTAAACTACCTTTGAATCAAAGTTTACTCCAAAACTCCAACTCGAACCCAATGACATGTACAAACTTACGAAATCTCACGGCCAAAATCTTTTGAGGAAACTACTAAGATAGATAAACAACTGACTTATTAAACATAAATAATATGAATCGCAATGACTACGATCAACGATTTACTATCTTCCGTCATACTTGGACTTGATACTTGGACGTTGGATATTCTGAGTACTAATTTATTACTAATTTATTGATAGAAAGGATTTGATTTAATTCGACATCAGAATAGGAAATATGATAAAGATTGGATTGTAATTCTCAAGTACGAAATCAAGTACGCTATAATATTACGTAGGTGGAACAAACTGCTGACTACCAACTACTGACAAACTGACTACAAACTCCTGTCCTAGCCTGCTGGTGACTAGTAGACTACGAGTTAGACAAAATTATCACTAAGAACGATTATACACAATGTAATATGGTAATTCCTACAATATACCAACAGAATGTGGAAATAGTACAGAGTGACATTACAAAACTATTAAATCCACAACTACCAACTACGAACTAGCACTACAAGTAAAGGATAAATTTGATGAGTAGAAATCAATTTGAGGACTATACTTTTTTAATCATTAATCCACTGACCGTATTATCCTGGAATTACTGACGTTAAGTCTTGCTTCACTCTCCAGTGACAGTAACAGTATTAATGAATGTAATAGTAATGAAGAGAATGACCTGTGACTTGAGTAAGTACAGTTAAGTGTCACGTGCTGATAAAGATTGGCATTCCTAGCTCGTTGAATGACTCTGTAATAAATGGGAAGGGAGGCGGTGTCAGCTGTACGCCTTCACTGACTAATCTTGGACTTTAACGCTGATCAATTAAGCTTTATTTTCATACACTGATCTAGCATCAACATGTACCTAAGTCAGCACTTACAACTTATTTGCAAAGTTGCAACTGCAGCTAACAAGCTCACCAAACCAAAATTATTGTTATTTATTATTACCCACTCCTACAGTCCAAGTGCCAAATCCCAGAAGTCCCAATATCCTCACATGATATCTCACCAATTTGTTTCAGCGCAAGTTTTCGTATTCAACTTTCAGCGCCCATAAAAAAAATCCCTTTTCTACACTTTACTCCAGTCTTTGCTCATAGAGAGAGTTCACTGAAAAATTCACACTGATCAGTTTCATCTTATTTTAATCCCAGCAAGCAAATAAGTCACAATTATTTCCCCATCGCCTCTACTGTTAAATGAAAAACAATGAAAAGACAGTAGCGTAACTAGGCGTAGGCCACGTAGGCCGAGGCCTAGTGCGGATTTATTTAACTACACTGCCTTCGTTAAGATTTGGATGAAAAAGACGTATTTAAAAAAAATGTACAAAACATACGCACCTTTTTGCAGTTTTTTAAACCCAAAAACGACGCCGTTTTTTAAATTCACACGAAAAGGACGCAGTTTTTTTAATTTACACGAAAATGATTCTTTTTTAAATTTACAAAGAAAAGGCGCTATTTTTTGTGCACTATATACTAGATAAAAAACTGTTTTTTACATTTTACACTGTGTAAGATCAAGCTGTTTCCACACCTACACGAAATAATCCAGCGGGCGCTACTACAAAAAGAACAGAATAATTTCATTAGGCAGTAAATCAGTATGCAACGAATACTATTAATGTTGTTGTTTTTTCGTAAATATTCTAGTTCCTGTTGGTGGTGCTTTTAATTTTAATATTTTACTACTAAACGATGAATAATTATATTTAATAACAACTACCTATTATTCGTAATTACATCAATGACGTACAGTAGCGGTACCTATGTAAGAAATTACGTAGTTCATAGCAAACCTAACCTGTCTGTCCGTCATCTTCAATCCTAATTCTAAAATTCGGTAATTCGTGAAATGGAACTAAATATGAATACAGTTTAATAAGAACAAATAATTTTCCAGGGTTCAAAATAAATCTGAAAAATCTACTTATGTAAAAATGGAAGAAAAGTCATTTAGAGATACTGTAATTAATTGCATGTCGAAAAAATAGGAAATGCATGGCATGAACATACATAATTACATACGTGGAAAACGAAATAGAAACGATTAGACACCCAGGCGGCGTTGCTGAGGCCTTCGAGCAATACGATGTCCTGCATAGAAAACGACGACTGACGCTGCTCCCAATCCGAACACTGCAATCATCGCTCCCTCTCGCACCACAGTCCGCCCGTCCGCCGTGCCGTCTACATTTTCGTTTTCAACCTGAAAATCAGTGACTTCAATTCCAATTGTTTGTCACTTGTGACTTTAGCGTTGCATCTTGCACAATTCCAATTAACGAAATTAGAACCGCGACTTTGGACATTATTTTAGAGTATTTCACCAATTCCAACACAATCCTTTCCTCCTGCATTCTGGTGTCATCTCATTATGATTCATTTGGGCCACAGCTTCAATTATTATCAACTTCGAATTTCATCATTCTAGTCCTAGGTCAGCTGTTTTTTTTGTTAATATTTTTATATCCATAATAAGACCCATTGTTTGTAATTGTATTGCCATATAATCAATAATAATTACTTCCAACTTTAATAACGGCGACCAACTTGCTAGAGAACAGTAGTTCAGGATGCAGATTTTGTAGGATAAGGATGAAGAATAGTTTAATGAAATTGTTTGAATCGTTGCTGGAAACAGTTTTATCTCGTTTAAAACGGAGATTCCGACAAAGGCATTTTTGATTTTTCAAACATGTATGCACCCCAATGGGAAAACCATTTTTGGGAAACAGACTTTTGAATATTATGAAATCCATAACAGGAAATTCACAATTATTGAGCACTTTATTCTACTGTTGAAGTTCGTGTATAAAAATGTACCGGGCAAGTTCCGCGATTCCGATATTTTCCTAGATATCGATATCTGACTCTGAGACGTTCGCAAAAATTCAAAACATTAGTTTTGGAATTATGACGTTTTTGGATTTTGGTTACAGTATTGAAATCTTTAACTTTCAATTTGAACGCAAAATGAACCCAAAATGCGATAAAACAAGACTTTAAAACTCATACTGAGTCTATTTGGGCTAGCCTCGTTATGGAGGACAGTGTCAAGTTTATTTTGTTTAATCAAGTTGTCTATCTTTTAACTTACAGTACGCGTTGGTTGTGACGCGAATAATAAACAAATTGACGAGTTTGACGAAAATTTTACCAAAAGGGACGAGAATTTTTTTCGAAACAGGCAAACGAAACGGAGATGGACGTGTATGATGGAAATAGTAATGGTCAGATCGAATCGGATGACAATTGTTGGTATGATCGTATGCCTCCAGCGCTCAAAGTTGTTATACAGGAGACACTGCATGAATTGGTAGAATCCACGTGTAGTTTAATACAGTCACAGATTAATACGAGGAAGACAGCGGAGTTAAAGGTATCTTGTATGTTCGTTATCTTAATCCTGGAAACTGAACTTCTACTCATGCTTGTACTGATTTTGTTTTTTATTGGTAGTGTAATTGTCATGATGTACTTTTAGGATCAGGAGGTCCCTTCTGGAGAAAGGTTGTTACCAGGAGTGACATTCGAAGTGTTGCCTTATCGAAATAGTTGTAGAATAAAAGAAGCAGACGTATTCAAGAAATCAGCTAGCGATTGCACTCCAGATTATACTGAAGGATTTGTGAATGACCCACTGAACAAAGTAGAAGACTCAAAGATACTTACCATAGATGATGAAACCTACGTGTCGCTCAACCAAATTGTTTCAGTGTCGCAAGAGACTAAAAAAGTCCACGAGCGGATCGATGAATCTTCTGATTTCCAATGCGGATTACTTTACTCCCAAGGTCAACCTTTGGTATCTCAAGGGGTTCCAACTGACAACGTTCAGACTTCGGGATCCCAAACTTTGTGGCAACCTGATGAGTCTGCTAATGTGGTTCCCCAAGGGATTTGTGTATCTAGTTCCCTGATATCTGAGGTTTCTGACGGTAATGAGCGATCTGATACAGAGAAATCAGTTTTTCAAAGAGTGATTACTTCGTCTTACTTTGTCCAAGATCAAATGCGAAAATTGCATGGATTACGGCTAGCTGACGCTCAGACTTCGGTGCCTCAAGAAATGTGGACATCTGAAGCCCAAACTGCTATTTCTCAAGGCTTCGGGCAAGTTAATGTACAGACTTCAGTGTCTCAAGAAATGTGGACGTCTGAAGCCCAAACTACGATGTCACAAAGTTTCGGGAAAATTGATGCTCAGACTTCGGTGCCGCAAGAAATGTGGACGTCTGAAGCGCAAACTGCTATTTCTCAAGGCTTCGGGCAAGTTGATGTACAGACTTCAGTGTCTCAAGAAATGTGGACATCTGAAGCCCAAACAACTATGTCCCAACGTTTCGGGCTAGTTGATGCTCAGACTTCAATGTCTCAAGAAATATGGACATCTGAAGCTCAAACTGCTACTTCTCAAGGTTTCGGGAAAGTTGATGCTCAGACTTCGGTGCAGCAAGAAATGTGGACGTCTGAAGCGCAAACTGCTATTTCTCAAGGTTTCGGGCACGTTGATGCTCAGACTTCAGTGACTCAAGAAATTTGGACATCTGAAGCCCAATCTGCTGCTTCTCTAAGTTTCGGGAAAGTTGATGCCCAGACTTCGGTGTCTCAAGGGTTCGGGAAGATGGATGCACAGACCTCCATCTCTCAAAAGGTTTTGGTTTCCGACGCTCAGACTACAATTCTTGCTGGCGTTGTTGTTCCTAACAACCCAAAAGCTTTTCTACAAAATGGCGTAAGAATTTCACGTATTCATTGTATTGACAATATGGTTTGTCGAACAATTGTTTTATTTAGCGCCATTTATCGACTAAACGTTCCTAAATAGTTATTCAAACCGAAGTATTCCTTAAATACCATGTTCTCAAGTGTAGTGAATATTTGTACTGATTTACCATGAATGACCGTGACCACTCGTACCCTTCGTGGGCGTACCCTACCAATTCGTAACCTGACTTCTCGCCCCCCAGAAAGCTTATGCGCGGAAATACATAAAAAATAAAATAATTAATAATAAAAATTGAGACATTTCTAAGTTTATGCGTGGGAAAACTTGGTATTGTTCCTATCATGCTCCGCTGTTAACGTTATTATATATTGCCACTTAATAAAACATATTAATCAGAACTTCTGTGCGAACATAATTTGTCGGAGGACGAGAGATCAGGGCCCGAATAAAAAGCAGCAACCCTGATTGTATTTAATATATTGGGATTTTCTCTCTCGAACTAAGGGACTGCTATAGCGTCCAGTAATGAATCGCGCTAGAACCTGTAGGTTAGAAATAGTGACTCCATTTATATATCATTTTATATTTAGATTAAAAATGATTGTGCGTCGCTTTTTAGTCAATTTTTATTGTAATTACAGGTACACGAGCACAAAAAGCCATGGGTCGATAGTGATGAAACATCCTCGAAAAAGGAACCCACTCCAAACGGTGGTGGCAAGAAACCAGCTACGTTTGAAAATAAAGAAAATATGATTCTAATTTCACAACCTACTGACAAACTGGACAAAGGTGGGAATACATGTAGTAATCTGAGTATCCAGCCACAACGTTCCACGTCGAATATTTTGCGACTTGGACTTTCCAAGAATTTCCGTGCCTTGAAGCCCTTACATCCATTAGTCAAAATGAGTCACTACTCACTAGGCGACGACGAATAAACTTAGTAGTGTCTTGTTACTAGTTACGTATAAGTGAGACGTGATTTTGTAAACATTTTAAATCGTAACATAGGTATATGAACCGATGTGATTAACAAATATCTGTAAATGTTAGCAATACAGAAATAATTCAGTGTTTTTTGTTATTATTTTGTTTACCCTTTTATATTTTAAATGTATTTTACATTTTAAATATTTATTTATATTTACCTATGTATTTATTTTGATGGAAATTTTTGCATTTTGAAGCCCGACATATAACTAGCAACTTTATGGATCGTAATTTGATGAAATATTTTAACACTACATAAATGGAGAAACGTATCAAGTTTGTTTGAATTTCAGTTTTCACCCAAAAATAAAATAATAAACAGTTATGCATGTCAAGTGTATCTCAAAATCAGTTTTCAGCCTAAAATAATATCATAAAGAGTTATATATGTACAGAATTAAATGCACTTCGGCAGAATTTTCAACTTTTTCTTTGCACGCAATATCACAGGCTGCAGGGATGGCCAAAAACGAATAAAAATCATGTAAATTTCATTTTGCAGTCAGTATTTTACTGCAAAGTAGTAAGCAAAGGAAAAAGGCATTTTTAAAAAAATTCTCCTGTACTGTATCCTAACTACACAGAGCTAGACACATCGATTACCAGTGTCGTTGCATCGAAATAAATTAAAAAGTAGCATTTAGTCTCACTACTTAGGTACCAGTCAGTTTAATGAATTAATCAATGGTTTTGGACAATCATTGAAGGACACAATATGATTATAAAATCCTGCATTAATTTTATGGAAGACAAAGCAATGATTGCTGATTACTGATTACGATTACCGGTCTTACAATCAGGCTTATAATCACACTGTCTCAGTCTCAGTGTAATTATATTGTTTTTAGTTTAATTTCACGACTGATCATGGCATTGGTGTTTGCATAGCTTATCATAACTATAGGTATTGATATTGGTGTTTGTTGGAGAGAGTGAGCAAAGCCGATCAGGCTGTTAAAAGTCTTTGAATTAGTAACGGCAGCGGATGTGTCGTTGTGGCATTTGTGTTGCACAAAAGATGACCAGGACCAGATCACAAGACAACGAGTGTCTGTTGGAAATGTACATTGAAGCTAATTCAGTGGAATAAAAGCAAAACGAATATCATTTTGCTTTGTTTACAATGAATAGTGGGATAATTGAGTAAGGCAGCTCTTCCTAATTTCTTCTCATGCCATATGGAAACTACCTATGTATGTATATTACATGCGCTTTGGTAACTATGCCTGTACATTTACATATCATTTTGTAGTCAGTTCCCTTGTTGTTGCGACTGCCGTCGCTATTCATAATTTCTTTTATACCCTCTTATATGGTGCGTGTGTATGTACCTACACCGAATTTTCACCACTCCCACTGTTGTTGTAGGTAGATGTAGGTATTCTTTACCCACATCGAAGACTAAGACCGTCCTATGAATAATTATACATACTAGTATGTATATTCTTCTGACTGTTATGTACATTATGGTTGATACTGGCTTGAGCTTGAACAGAATATTTAATTTCAATCGATGTGCGTTTAACAATGAAATCGGCTTTGACGCTATTCATGCAGCTGTGAACTAATAATAAGCATTGTTTCTGATTATTTGTCTGCCGTTTGTTTGATTGGCATGGTCATGGTCCGTGGTCATTATTGCAACCACAAAGAACTTCTAAACCGCATTTCCATCGACCATTAGCAATAACTTATGAACATTTC
>JAAXYX010001750.1:0-20885 GCA_036851915.1 Ptenothrix huangshanensis | reverse complement strand
CTCCTCGAAATTCCCCTTTTTGGGGCTATGAGCCATGGTTCGTAGTTAATATGAAAATGTCCGGTATTACCAAATCTGACACACTCGCCGAGCATAATTCTTAACTTAAGAACGTTTCACGGGGTCCACTCATGCATACAAAGAAGCCGAAAGAGCCATTTATCTGTGGCAGTTATTGTTGTCAATGACCGACTTTTTCATTCCTTCTCACCTTCCCCAGAGAGAGAGTTGCGGTCGACGACAGATCTGCTTGTGCCTATAACTAAGTAGTTTCTTGCAGTTCACCCCTTAAATGCCATCAATTATCACTCGACTACTCTATTAGCGTCCAGCTATTAGACAGGAATAGCCGCCAGCTGTCTTTTTGAAAATTGAGCATTATTCGATTCGGTAAAAGGGTACTGAGTGAAGGTGTTCTAGATCCACCTGACAGAACACCTTGAGTTAGTACCAAAAAATGGCGCTGATTTTTAGATGACTCCAAATTCTACACTTTGAGCTGTAATTATGTGGTCCTGAGACGGAAGAATGCTCCAGTTGCTAAAAGATGGCTCCTACCAAAGGATATTCCACAAGGCTGGTAATTTCAAGGGCAACGATGGAGTCGTGCTGGAATCATCGTCCAATCTACCCATTCCATTTAGTAATTAAGAATTTCCACTTGAATACAAAGACTGTATCCGCACGAGCAAAATCTAGTATATTGTTCAAGGATGAATCCAGGGCCAGTGAAAGGAACCCCAAAAAGTTCGGTCTAAAGCCAAACGTTTCTCATAGTCCAGCATACGGACAGGAATGGAAGAAGAGCGATCTGAGTTGGAATCGTGTGACAAAATATTACGTGACGCACACTAGACCAAGCAATTACAATTGCTTTTCCTCTCTCACACATCTCCAGTATTTACGCAGATCAGTTGTAATCCAATTGTGCCCCATTTTGAATCGATTTGAGAAAATGACGGCTCGTATTTCCCCTCAGCCCTTAACATGCTTTCGAAGCCAATCAATTTGTCGGTGGAATTCACCTCCATGGTTTATTTGATTCCAATCCCTCTATGTCTTCTATCGGATTAAACAAATTCTCTGGGATATAGTAGGTATTTAGTGCCATTGGAGTTTCTGGGGATATCAGTATGAGGAAGAAGTGGAGAAGACAAAGGGAAGGTAGAAGCAAAGAGAGAAGACTAAGACTTGGCTTTCACCTTGACAACCCATGAGTAATAAAGAAAGTGCAAGAGGAAAAGGAGAGGGAGAGTAAATCATGCGGCGTCGAAAGGATTTATGTAGTGACGATTGAAAATGGAACACAAGACAAGACAGCAGCAGTGTAACTTAAAACATTACATGCTGTATCCAAGAATCCAATAATTTTTCCTACCGAATCGAAATGGAATTGTAAGTAAGAGTACCGAATACTATTTGCTATCCAAAGCAAATAAATTTTGCATGAAACTCGCTATTCAATATTGATAAAGTAAGCGTCCTTTACGTTTCTCTGCCCGTCCTTCTATACACGAGAGAGAGAGAGAGAGAGAGAGAGAAAACTATTGTACTACGCACCCCCTAGAGGATGACAGTGCAGAAAAGGTAGGCATTGAGGATATTCAAAATTTTAATTTAAACATTCCTTGCCTTGTCTTACGTGGCAATACATTGGCCCGTACATCGTACAGAATTGTAGGGAAAGGGAGGGAAAGAGGAAAAGTCATAGCTGTCAAGAAGATACTCAGGATTCTTCAAGAGAACATTTTCAATTGAGAATTGATAAAAAAAATACTATCAATGACTGCGCCAAAGATAAATAAAAGCAAGAAAATTTAAATGGAATTTCCGATCAGTAATAAGTAACAAGGAGCACGGAAGGACGAGGGAGATAAAGTTTTGTTTTCACAAAGTACATAGAATGGAGGAAGGTACTTTTCCTTTGTTGTGCAGGTGTACACGTTTATCTTCCTCCGTGTGTCTAATGCACCTATACCCATAAGTGGATTCCGCATTTCCCATTTTTATATCCCCTTTTATAACCCTACCTCCAGTTTTCACGGACACCGGTAAGACTTGACGGAGCAGCCGTAATAACTTGGATTGTCTGCACACTCTACAACCTACATATATGTATATGTATGTACCCACGATGATGGTTTTATTATTGTTTCGCTTCTCTAATCATAAACGTCTATAAATCAAATGTTTCTCATATTATTCTTTCCACACAAGGATTGCATGAAACCGAGTCATTCAACATTTACTCGAAACTTCCATGCACTGCACTGCCTCATCTTGCTTGCAAGAGAGCAGGAAAAAAACAAAATACAAGAATAGATTTGATCTATTTCTACGAATCTCTTTTCAACTTAGGAGCAGTTGCACTACCAATCTGTTTTTCAACTGATTTCTCCACTACTCCCTCTCCAGGATCCACTGAACTGGTTTCTTTCTTTTCCCTTCCACTTCTCCTTTCAAACCCATAAAAACAACATGGAATTCATTCATTGTATTCCACAACAGTATTTTATCTGGGAATCCGTATCTTCCAGCATCTAGGACAATTTCGAGTGAAACCTTCTCCGAGTTCCCGTGTAATACTTACTCTTTTATTGCGTATCATTCACAAACAGATAATAATTTTATTCACTAGCTATGTTACAAAAACCCATTTACGATTAGACTAATCGCCAGATCAAATCCTCAGTTGAAAATCATTTACCATTATAGAAATATATAAATCCAGATAGACAGAGAGGGATTGCCATTCCCTTCCAAACAACATCAAAACATTCTTGTCTCCAAGGATATCAGCAAAGTGTATAACAACCGCAATTATAATAATCGACTTCGTATTTTCAAAAATCCACTTGCTCTTTCTATGAACGTCAGTCAACTTGAATCACGCGAGCTTATACATCTATGTACCTATTTAGATAGGAAGCAAACCTTTGATGAATTTTGTGAGGATATCAAAACAGTAGTCTGAATTCCAACGCAAAAGTCCCCACGACTACAGATAAAATTACAGACCAATGTCATCCGATGATAATAGAATAGTAAAGGCTGATAGTACAATCTATGAAATTACCTATGTATGTCAGGCATTAGTGACTGAAAATGGGAGGGAAATCCAAATTTCAGTCCATGTTGTTGCCCCCCACCCCCCTTGTTCAATCAAACAGGAATATGTGGGAGACCTTTGAAAAATGTTTCGATCCAATAATCTCAAGTGATCAGCAATAACTGATTCCAATTGGTACTGCCAGCTATTTCTCATCACGTCTATAATTAATGTCTATAGCCCAGACACACGGTTTTACTACGGATGTACATATGTACAAATGGCATGGTTCTACGACTACTCTTTGTTGGGTAAACACTAGCAGATTTTTAGTGGTAGAATCGCAACAGAAAATTCACTGCGCAATAGAAAAGAGTGGAGTGAACTAGATTGTCGTAAGAACAAGTAAATATTACCTCCATATTTGCCTTTCTATGTGCAATAATTGTGCCATCTAAAAACTGAAAAATAAGACGGGAGAGTTTATGAAACCGCTTGCTCATTGTTCTTTCATAATAACATAGTAAAATTAAGTCAAGCATCACAAGAACATTTAATGGAGTGTATCATGGGCGAGATTCTGCGTATTTTGACACCTTTTTATTTCGTATAAAGTTATGGCAGTTTAGAAGAGTGTGGATGCATATTGTGGTAAATATTATACTGTTCTCTTAAGGATGTAGGTACAAACGTTGATTTAGGTATATAGTGTACGAAGGAACAACTTTTCCAGTTGACGCTCTGTCTCCACAGCAAATGCGACGCACACAAGCTGCTTATAGATTTTGTTTCAAACCATGAGACTGGCAATGTCAGTTTGCCTTGTTGAATTCGATCAAGTTCCCAAACTCAAATACATACCTATGCATGAACGCAGACGGTATGGTGGTAACGATGCAATTTATGATTTCACACAGCAAATACAAAAAACAGAAATATGTTTGTTGCACAGTTAAATTGTGTCCTGTGTAAGTCGGAGGGAAATGAAAGGGAAGTGTGATGCGACTTGACCTCGTTTAAATAGCATTGTGCCTAGGTAACTGAGCGACTGTTGGTAAGGTTGGATTGGAATGAAAATGATTTGAATTGAGAGTAAATGAAAGGTTATCGTCTAACGTTCTAGTATTGGATCAGAGTGGCTTTCTCAATAGCGCATCGTATCGTCGAGGAATACTTGGAGTTGTTTACGTAAAAAAGTCATTGTGGCATGAAATGGAATTAAATTGTCCAGAGTAGAAGCGAGTGCATGGAGGAAGGATAGGCTATGATTGATGCGTTCTTCCTCAGCTCTAGCAAGTGTTTACGGGAACTTTTGAGATAAATTGAGAAGCTAGTATGATACATGGGTTCATGAGCAGTCTAGAGGTGAGTCAAAGGGTAGGAATCGACGTGGCAGTCATAAAGTAGTACATCCAGGTACACATTGCTATAGTGCCTACACATGGACTGGAACACAGGCTGTACACCCAGATTCACGTCGCACCAACCAGGGCAAGAAATCTCCAGGCTTTTCCTGTCAAGCAGCACAGATTGTATGTAAAAGGTTCGCTGGGGAAGGGAAAGGCAGACATAAACTTTCCCAGCATTCCTTCTGCCCACCAGCAGCATGTGGAGGTGGAAGAGAAAGGAAGAGACGATGACAATTGTCGAGTGTGCAAGTCTATTCCAGTTTTTCCATTCAAGTAAGCCATTCACGAATTCCCCTGACTACATCAATTAGCAGATTTTCGCATGGGAAGTGACAAGGATGACTTTCACAGTAATGGAATCTGCCAAATACAATCTCAATGCCCCCAGTTGGCTCCAATCTGGAGGCAATCAACATGACCGCACCAGTTCAGCAGTAGCAGCGAGACTCGGCACACACATTCACTTGAAGCATATTGGGGGCATACTGGAGGTTACGTCGGTTTATCATTCCCTGCCTACCTCGTGACCTCATCACTCTTATCCTCATTCACCATAAATAATATGCAAACACAACCACCACCAACACGCAACCATCCATGCTACCCTTAGTAATTCCTCACTCCCCACCAACACGTTTCTTCACATTCAAGGCGGCTAACTTAATGTTAGTCATTCCTTTCGGTGAACACCGATCATCTTATTTTAATCTTATCGATACCCCTGACTCATCCCTCACCAAAAAGTTGAGCAGCTGTAGACTATACTACTAGTATACATAGTAAGAAATGAGTGAGGGACATCCACAGGATGAAAATAAGCTGGAATTTGGGCGAGGATGTGCTCGAAGATAGCTTCTATGGTTGTACAAACCTGTAGGATTGTGTAAAAGAAATGGTGACAGACCGAAATGGAAAGTAAATGATATCTTTGCGGATCTCGTAATAATTGTAAATGTGGCGATGTCACATCCAAGTCACGGTTACTGGCATTGAAATGCAAATATTAAATTTATTTCCGGGCGTTTAAAACAACGCAGTGATGTGGTGCGTGCGGCGGTGATGTGCCACACGATTCAAAGGGGATTGTGTCAAGACGAGAATTGAGACGGAAACTTTGGTAGCCGTCGACGTGTCATGTTTAAATCATATTGAACAACTTTGTTTGCTCAACTCCTGGAAATATTTGGCCATAATCTATTTCATCAGACGCAAGTTTTCAGCAAACAAGTTTCCTTCGAGGTCTCCAGCACCTTGTGAGCATCAACTTAACAACGACTGTCTACACGGACACATGAATTACGGGCTCCGATTACGTTTTTACGTGAGATACGGACGACGTGGGAGAAGAAGGAGACGGTCTCCGTTCATCTTTGTGCTGGTTGTCAGTGGCGGAGCGGCGAGGGCGACAACACCCAGTGACAGGAAAAAAGGATGCGAGACAGCTCCAGGAATATTTGTATATTAAATGGGTAGACACCCAGGGAAAAGTTGACCGAGTCAGCTACGCCCTTGCTGTTTGTAGGTAAATGTGAAGGAGTTATGCCAAAGGTACGGCAGTCAGATTCAGTATTTGCTTTCGGTGCTTGGATGAATCGTGCTGTGTGCACACATGTTTCCCTAGACTTGAAGTGGGTGCACAGAGGTACCTACTTGTCTAACTTTCAACTAACCATGAACAGATAGTTTCGCTTATGACTCTCAGACTCACCTCTGGCTAGATTAGTTTCTCCCACAGTATCGGTGTGTAGCGAGGATTCGCACGATAATAAACCAGGTCATTGTATACACTCTCAAGGTACTTTATCAACTTGGACAACAGCAAGGGGCAAAGTAACCATAAGTTTTGCCAAAATAAGTGCATATGGAGTGGGTAAAGAAGAAAACTTGCGAGTTTTCCATGCCACATGGAATGTTGGGATGCTGCTGCTGTAGAATGTGTGCTGCGCTACAAAGCAGTTGAGAAAACATTTCCTACTTGTACATACATACGAAGCAATGCCGATACAGTAATGAAGTCGGACGATGTTCGCGATTCCATCCGGTGTCGCACCTAGAACATTGCCAAACCCAAATCTCCTACAACACACAGTTTGTATTCATATCTTCAGTCCAAAGAACTACAGCCATACGAAATAAATGTACATTTTATCGCATGCCAAGACCTCCGTCGTCACACAAGAACACTACCCGAGTCATACGTACGCTACCTACACTTACATTTACAAAAAATTGAAATCAAATACATACCGTATTTATTTGAATAGCCGCTCCAACTTTCAACCCGCGCTCTATTTTCGAAATTGCACTGCCTCCCAATCCAAAACAAGCTACAGTTACTAAAATCCCTTGGGATATTCCTGCGATCTCTTCATATAATAAATCATTGCTTTAAGTCTAATCGTAAGTGGGATTTCAGCTACGAAATTAAAAGGATTGCTGTTCCAGGAACCGTTGTAGGATAAGAGACAGAGTTTGTAATAATTTGAGCAAATACGGTACAAAGAAGAGAAAGGATGGTGGACGACGGTAGGATGGGAGAGCGGAGAATGTAATGTGGAGAGTGAGCTACATTTACTCTTGAATGTATCTCATACCTCTTCTCTCCCTTGCACTCCACTCAGTTTTTGCTGCAGACAGAACTTGGAGAAGAGCTTCTATTAGAAACCTCTAAGGTTTTTTTCCGAAACAAGGAATTCAGTTTGGCACACACATGGCACTCATAACATTAGACTGAAACTCGTCTTGGTTGTCTCCCACAGTCGCTCCTACCACAGACAGCTCCTTCGCGACAAGCAAAAGCAGAAAATTCAAGACAGATCCCGAAAACACGATGAAGAGCCGGATCCAGAAAATTACTTTGGGAAGTTACAAAGGGTCCAACTGTATTCCCAGGTCCACATGTATGATCCTATAGTGCACTCCCATAATTGCAAAAACTATTCTGCTTCATAAATTTAAAACTTCCCCACGAATATTTGATTTGAAATACAGCATAATCATACGGCTCATTGGCTATTGCAACCAGGAGGCCAAGAGACTGTCAACTGTGTCAAACCATGGAAGGATGCTTTTCACTGCTCTCCACGGGAATACCGAAGGGGATAAATATCATCTGTTGAGGTCAAGCTGAGGTTACCACTTGAATCAATAAAACCCGTTTGGGCAGTTATTTTAAAAATATGCAGTAATTCTAACTTAAGTAAAGAAGAACTGTTGGCACAAAAGGGCCGTCGGAAAGCAAGCCTAATTTTTTGAACCCGCCACTGCGGGGTAAAAGTCTATTTGCTTTCTGTACTCATTCCAGTCGGAATGCTCTCCTCGGCAGGAAATCAACGAGCAGATCCTGAGCCCCTTTTACACGCTTACCTTTTTGTTCTAAGTATTCAATGGTTCATGTGTTCATACTTTGGTGAATGCACGTCCATAAATGGGACTTGTGGCTTACGGTACACTTACTCAGGTTTTGGATCAGTTGAGGAAACCAAAGTCCCTTTGGAGAAAACTAAAACTAACCACAGATCGGGATGAATTGGAAGAATTGCAAAGGCAAAGGCAATGATGGAGAAAGGACGAACCATTGCATTTGCAAGGAAAGGGGCACAAATAATACAAAATAGCCCCTAGAGTCTACATGGTAATAGTCGTTTCCATGGTCATTCGACGATATTGTTACGGTCTTGGCTATTCTTCCAAAATATATTACCAACTAAAAGCCCCAAGATAGAAACTGAAACGAGCGAAAAAAGGATAATTCGACCCATCCGAAATGCACCCGCAGGAAACGAGAAATAAAAGGCTCAAATAAGACCATTTGATCTCTAAACGACAACTTTCTGAACTCATCAAATTCAATGTATCTCTGGCCCAGTTGCGTATATGTATAAACAAACGTAAGTAGAATGTCCCTGGATCTTCCGGTGCGGGTACAAAGTACACTAAAAGAATACTATAAAAGTGCACTATTTGGCACGTAAGAGCTGGTGTGACGTTACTATCATATGTACTTAGGACCTGCTCTTACACGATGGAGGTTGGAATATAGTAGAAAAGAATTAGTATTTCCAATGCGAACTACTCACGACCAGTGTCAGTGTCAAGCTGTACTTTTACTAATCCTATTTAAATAACATTCGATTCGTAGGAATCCTCTTTATCACCCATTATCGTGCAATTTAGGTACCTAGGCATTGGCAAAGAAAGAAACCCAAACGCAACTTTCAAATATCTGTTAGGTATTCCCCAGTGATTCCGCCTCACATTGCAAGTCAAAATGATGCGAGGGAAGAACATCAAACGGCAACTGTATGACTCTTGTAACGCCAAATTAATTATTTGCAAGTATTTTCTGCGAGGGTGGAAAAACAATATGATTGACATTTTGCGAGGTTAAGTTAGCTAGAATTATATCTCCTAGGATAAGGTTTTGCTTGCATAGCAATCAAAGATAATATTTGAATTAAGAAACGAAGTAATCGATTTTTGTAATAATATAAATAGCTCCAGGGTTAAGGAAACCCTTTGTAATGATTGCACAAAGGTTGCATTTGCTGTGTACTACTGTAGGCATAATTGTAGCTTTGATTTGTCAAAATATGTTTCCTACACTTGTTTTCCCACAACGTGGAAGCCTTCGTTGGCTAGGGAAACTAGACTAACCCATAGCTAAAAATGTACCGGAAAAATCAGCAAGGCTTTGACTCTAGTCAAGAAAATCTTTACATTTGACTCCTTCACTTTAGGAAGCACTAAAATATTCAAAAACCTGTCGCTATAGCAATTTGGAAGCCATCGTTGATTTTAGTCGAGCGATTCTTTCCATTCCCGTAGTCTGCAGTGTCACCGACAACAACGGAATGAAGTCAACAAGTTATTGGCAAATTCAATGAGACTTTTGAAATCGATTCCTCCCGTTGCTTATATGTGTAAAGCATATTGGAATTGAATGAATAACAAAACACATATGACTTGGAGGAAAGCCTCATACATTTGTGGATTATCAAAATATCAGTGGCTTGTATTGAATAAAATCGTAACAGCAAATGATGAATTATTACAAAGTTTTGGTTTGTGAAGGAAGGGAACGCATTAGATGTGGATGACTGATGTGGAGAGGAAGACTGAAAAGTCAATGTGAATTTGGAAGAATGACGCGAAACTGATGGACATTTCCTTGGTATTTCCTTACCAACCCGCAAAGTCAGTTTGCCTTTAAGCTAAATAACAGAGGTGAATAGTAACTTGGTACTTTTCATTATATACACTCACTCATAGAGCAAGAAATTCGTTTGAAGTTTGTTTAGCATCGTCATTTTCGCGGGGGAACGCATTTCCCACAGCTGTCTATGAATAGGCAAATAACTTTACTTCATTCTGCTAAACACATTTGCTTCTTGTGCGTATTCTGCAATGCATCCAGGACAGGAGGAGAGAAGATAAGACTACTTTCCTTCCCTTCCACTGATACTTCAACCAGGACAGATAACTATCTACAAATATTATCATAACTGCCACTTCAAGTTAGTGCAGAAAGTTGTGCCGTTGCTTCATCTCTGATTATGCTTTCCGTCCTATAAATTCCATTTCGGTACACAGTGGTACCAATACAGATATTTTGCTAAGCACTAACATAAGCCTTTTTTACATACCTAGGAATTCAGTGTATGCATCTGTATGCTTTGCCATACTTACATAATAGTATCGTGGTTGACGCTGCCAAACTTGACATCTTCTCCCTCCCGGTACACCTTTCTTGAAGAGAATGTTAAGCTTTGTGCCTGCAAGATGTGTGAACGGAGTGGATTTCTTAGAGACTATCATAACAAACTCCACCATGACATCTAATTTCCTATTATACTATGGTAAACCAAGGATCGCCGATCCCAATACTCCTGTTGGAATAGCCGACCTAAACGCTTAAAAACTGATCCGGGTTTTACAGTTTTAGCACCGATTTTTTTACCTCGCTCCATATAAGAAAAGTTTAACAGATTTACTCTTTAAAATTTTGTGCTTTCTTATTGCAGGTAAAAGAGAAAAGGCGCTTACGAAAAATTTTGTACCGACATCTTTGTAAACCTTACTGGATACACAGAATTAATAAAAATAACCGATTCCTCTGTGTATTAATTAATATTAGTAATACGCAAGAAATCACATATTATGAAGAACAGTAGTTGTAATTATCTGCACTATCATTATCTCCAAAGACTTTATTAAATTATTAAAGAAGCAATTCGTGTGACAAGTTAAAATTTGGCGCTAGTTAAAACTGGTGCAGCTGCTATTTGACGAGATATGATGTGACTAAATTCACTCGACTTCAATTGTCTTGAAATGCGAATAATAATACGCCGGCAGTTTGTGCTAAATTATCTAAAACTTTTCAAAGTAATTGTAATTAATTTCCATAGATTTCACATTTTCTCCATTTGGTCTAAACCTATTGTACCGAGCGAAGCGAGGTATTTGCTTTAATACTTAATTAGGCACTTTAATTTTTATTGATGAGTTGGAAATAAACTAATAAGTATTCAGTATTCTAATGCTGTGTGCAAAAGTACTTTATTACTGGTTTAAAATAATTTCAATTAGCTTTCTTTCACTAAGCCATACGTATCCCCATTGTTGTACTGTTCGCCAATTAACTTGGTATTTGTATCCTATATAATTATATATCTGATGTTGCCATCCCATACGATTTACTCATATTTATTACATACTAATATATAAACATAGTTTGGGAAAACGTCCACAATTCCCAATCAATTTTTTACACACTAGGTATGGGATCCCAAACCTCAGTTTTGCGGCGGAGTCGGCAAATCAAAGTTAATAAAATCTTGTCGATAAAAATATAAATATTTACCGAATTTTTTGAATAGCGCCTTGTTAAACTTTTTCCTAGCACTCTGAAAACTTTTACAATAAGATCGTCAAAAAGGCTTCAACGACCTTACTCATACAGGAATTTCTAAGCTTGTAGGGGCAAAGAGGAAGCCCACCTTCTCGATGTTAGATTTCTCCATGATTTGAAAAATAACAATAGGTCATTTAATAACCTTTTGGGTGAACGAATACATTTCCCATAAGGAATCATGTGACTAGTCCAGAAGCCTTTTGAAGCACTACATCATTAAAAGTGAACAAAATGTATGAAATAAATAAGGATTTTGTTGCATCGGGCGAGATTTATGCTAGAATCGAGTCAAACAAAGCAGGTTGATGAAAAAACTTGATTGCATGAGACGAAGATACAGCTGGGAAGGAGAGTATAAATAAAACAATCAGAAGGAAGGAATAGAAATTCCTGTGGGTGCGATAAGCCACAGAAGGGGCAAAAAGCGCTAAAATAGACGCTAACAATCTTTGATTTGATCGAAGCAGTGCTGTATTATACCCAATAAATTTTATCCTTTGAAAATACTCTTTCGTTGAGAAGAACGAAGGAGCTGAGTTCTCTGCTCATTCATAACTCTACAATTGTCTGTATTTGTCATGTTTACAAGCTTAAGTGGAGTTACATTCGTAGTAGTCGTGACATGTCAGCGAAATCGCACCGCGCGGTAGGCAGGGCCTTTTTTCCTGAGAGATATTTATGCTGGCTGATCTAGATATTCGAATTTCATGCCAGCCTGGTTCACACGACACGAATCGACACAGCAAGTAAAAGTTGATCCTCATATTCATAACTCTCCTGCTTTGAACAGTTCCGAAAACTTTATTTTTTCAGTTTTTTGCTAGGATTCTACTGTGAAAATTCACTACACCTAATCCCTGCTCTGACCAGATTCGGATGCATTAGTAATAGGATTAGCGTTATTAAAGATGCATGGTGTTGCTGAATAAACCTACGTACCTAATTACATAATTGAGCTCTATAATTGCTTCTGCTATATACCAAATTCCTAACACAGTAGTACACTTGCTGTATTAGGACTTTACATACACGACGAAATTACAAGTGTCTGTCTTATTATGCTAACTCAACAGCTTACAGTCCTTTCGAGAAATTGAGGTTGTTGTTGCTAGGTCTTGACAGAACTTTATGCAGTAAATAGGACGAAGAGAAGGAGAAGTGTCAATAAAAATTTGATCGCTCAATGCATACTCGATGAATTTGGGCTGTTTTGTATTGTACAATTAGGAGAAACAATAAACAAACTGTGTTTTCGCCACTTTCTGCTTCCATTCAATTTCTGAAAATGTTTTTGGGTTAAGAATGGGAGGAAAACCTTTGAGGAAGTTGTGGGCTGTGAGGGAAGGGTGGAGACGCGCTTTGCAGAACCTAGCTCATGGTTTTGAAGTAAACGTGGTGCAGAAATGAGAACTTGTCTGCCACCTCCTTGTGACTCTGTGAAAGTATCGTTGCCAGCTACCGAACCACTGAAGGCTTTTATTTCTAACCACGCATTTGAATGGAGTAAAAATCTCATACATCTCGATCCCGCATCCCGAAGGAGTGGAAGGAACAAACCCGTTTTTAGCTACTTAATGGTGCATGGGAAGATCAGTCTCGTTGGAAATACATCATAGGCGTTTTCACACGAGCACAATGTGAATTATACGGGTCTTTATTTAGACTCGCTTTTCCAAAGAAATGGGTTAGATATTTGTACATTAATTCAAAGCGTGTTTCTGCTCATGTTTAAGTGAAGCGAAGTCTAGCAACTTTCTACGACAAGGACCCTCTCATGGTACTGTGTAATTTTCTTTGAAGTAGGCTTTGGACCTTTCACTTTCCCACTTGACTTATTGCCAGTCACCTTCTGTTATTAGCTTCTCACTCTTCCGTAAATGATTGTGAGGCAGCGAGTATTTTTATTCAGACGTTGTAATACATTCCAAATAATTTATTAATGCAGCCATAACTGTAATTTTTCCCATGAATTATTCATATATTGACGGTGCACTGAGCGGATACACCTAGCGAAGGTACAAAGGTTCCTACACATGTTCCTATTTATAGTACGAGCACACGCTGTTGATTAACAGCACTGGTAACCAGTTCAGTTTTTCACGCTCTTGATTACAGGTATAAGCTTCCTTTATTAAGATTGATAAAAGCAGCTCTTATTTACACAAGAAAGACGACAAAATATGTAATTGTTTTGGGCACGGATATATGTCTCTGCAAAATAGAACCAATACGTAGAGATACGTAGGCACACCATAAAGAAATTCGTGCCAGCGCATTCTAGACCCACTCAAATAGACTGTAGATAAAGACTGCTGTAATAGTCATAGCTGACTTTATAAATCTGATAAGACAATAGGATTATTTTTATGATACAATTCTTTCATTAGAGAGAACCGATTTGGTGAAGAAAGAAGCAAAAATAATAGGCTAAAAGGATCAGAGTCAAAGTTGGGTTGGAAAAGGGGAAAATGCGAGCCTGGCAGGATTTGCTTCGTAGCAAATTAGTGATAGACCATTTCCGCTTCACACACAAAGACGGATGCTGAGCAGAATTTATTATACAACACGACATTTCTGTCCGCCTTTAATACCCCATTGGGCTCTTGTAAATTATTACACTTCTACTCCACATATTTTTTATGGCAGTTGGGCTGGAATACGAATAATTTTTACACCTTTGATCATCCCAAAGTACCGTTTTCAACGTGGCCATTTTCCCACCGACAATTTTCCTTGCAATGCATAGCGAATACTAATTCTTCCATGTATCCCATAAAGGCTTTTCCAGAGCAAATGCGATCGTTACAATTTACTAAATAAAAAACTAAAAATAAAATGAACTATGCGTACTGACGAATAATTGATGGTGTACAAATCGATGTTGGTCCTTGGTCCAACAAATGTTTCTCGAGAAATATGAGACAAGTGAAGCCACAGGGTACAAGCAAGTGCTGAGAAAGTTTGGAGAAGCTGTAAATTAAAAACGGAAAGCTAGCGGAATGATTGGCAAGTTGTTGGGCATTGCTCGTAGAGTTGTAGACGGACGATTTGTCATGCCATCTAAAGAGAATCGGGACACTAGCCGACACTGAAAGTAGTCATGGTCTAGTATCATGTCATGGTTTGGTGGTGGAGAGTTTTTCAGACGCGTCGGAGGAAAGTGTGGAACTATTATAATGCAGCAGTGGAGTAATAATAATATGTCGGCCAACAAACTCTTAGTTAAGTGTGCTAATTGTATTCTTTGATGTTGGAAGTAGACGTCGAAATTGAAGTAATCAGGAAAAGCTGAGACTTAAATAGCTGCAGGATCACATAGATACAGCAACAGTGATTATATTCGAATGAGTATCTGTACTATTGCGTGCTGGAGAAGATGATCATAAGCTCCATGTATTGAATTCGTAAGCTTCCCTTTAATCTTGATAATCGGAAATGCTCATAGACGAGTGAGTGAGTCAAGTCTTGAATGTGCTCCTAATTAACGACAGGATCAAAACATAAAATGAGTTGGCAGTATAAAGTTGTACACTCACTCAACTATAGCATCTCATTAGACATCTAACAAAAGCCGCAAGAAACCGCAAACAATAACAAAATACACGGAATTTCATATTCCGCATGGGCCCAAATCTTTCAGTCTAATTCCTCTCACTTTCCAACCAAAGTGATATCCAAATGCATTTATTTAATTTTCGCTTCAAGCTCTGCCGTTTTAATTATAGTACTAGTTCAATGCATCTTCATGTTATCTCCAATTGCATTCTACACATTGGCAACCATCTCTTAATGAAACACGCATCTCCCTGTCTCCCGTCCAGAGACCATGAATATGAATGCGAAGCTGTCTGCATTTAAACCATAATAATATCATGGCAAGGATTACGGCTTTCCTTCGAGAATAAAGGCAAGTTGTAACAGTTTAATAACAAAATGCTAAATTTGATTGATGTTTTTAATAATATTTATTAGATGCTTCTGTTCAATGTAGCGGGATGAGGGATTGTGTTGCACACAAGAAAGAGATGAAAGGATTTTATATTTGACTCGCAGATTTCAGTGCCTCGTAAAATGAGAATGACGTAAAGCTATAAAGTGTCCTTTATTTCTCCTAATCTTTTCCATCCAAGTGCTGAATCTGGCTCTAAGCCTTCCTCTCTATTTCCTTTAACTAAGCCTCATTACGAAAATTGGATGAGACTGATAGTATGTAAATGAATGGAGGAATCTTTTCACACACACAGGCTTCACTGTCGTAAATATCACATGCGTGATTCTTCTTGTGCCGAATCTACAAGTCCATTCAAATGACGAACAATAAGATTCAACTAGAAATACATGATTGCCCCATCAAATCTCTTCCGCACATTTTTCAGCTCCATTTGTGTAAAACGACTGCAATTTGTTAACCACCATCGACATGAAAATTCTATCGGGAGAGAAGCCATTTGCATGCTTACAGTGCAGTCATTGGCTAAATTAAAAGGCACCTTGCTTCCTCCAATTCTACAACTCGATCTTGTGCCTCTGCATTCTAGTACTTGTATGTTACATTGGAAGTATTCTCATACTTCCAATGTATTAGTAGCAATAATAAACTTATGGATTCCCACCGTTAGATACTCGCTCGTCCAGACCACATGCTATCTAAACCGAACTCATTGCGGTTACCACTTCGTAGCCAAAATCACGTTATAGCTTTGCTTACTTTGCGTCTAAACCTTAATCTAATCAGCGTGCCGGTTCTGATCTTAGAATTAGTTTTAGTTCAAACGCCACTACACTAAAGACTAATTAATAGCCTTCAACCCGACACATCTCAACTTTTATTATCGCTAAACATTTTCCACTGTTTCCACACATTTAATTTAATAGTAACCCCTCTAGGTTTTATAATTACTCATTTTTCCTCTTATTCTTAGAACCTTAAATCTACACGTTGCTGCCATAAAATCACATGTTGTATTTGAATTAATCAAGTTAAATAAATATGTGGTTTGACTGTGAAGGTCATCCATTCCAATAAGAGTTCGGTTGGAATTGGTTCCTTTGGAATTGCCAGCAGCCAAGCTACGCGTCTAGGCACGTTGTACGTACATGCATGATCGAGTCCCATACATACCTGAAAGAAGGGGAACGAAAACGGATCGGTTAGGAAGTGAACCGTAAACCGAAAGAAACCATTATCCGAACCGAAATGAAGGAGCAGGAAGGAGCTACAGAATGAGTGTTCACCTAAGCTGACTTTTACTTTGCACTTAAACAAAAGTGCCCAGATTAAAGCTTTATCGTCGTAGTCTGATACAAAGTAGAGCAAGTATTAGCCGAAAAATAGTGGACGAAATGAGGGATGGCGTCTTCACAAAGCGTTTACTGTTGCATTTGCAGTTGTTCCATTTCTTTCAAAGTTGGCTTACTTAGCTATACGAACTGTGGGTGTGAAATGGCTCTACTAATATGCAGAAATGGCGTTGATGATTATGCATATGCGAGAAATAAGAACCTCTAACTGGGCTCAAATGAATGCGTATTGGAAAATGAAAAATAATGTCAACTGTGGTGAGGTGTTGATGAATTTGGTTTTTGCAGTGGGGACCGGAGACGGCAGTTAGGTAGTCAACTCGTGTTTCATAAATATCAAATTTCGGCGGAAGGACGCCACTAAGGAAATTGGGCGCTGTGGCGTAATAACATTCATAATGGAAGGCAAGTAATATGGAAATATAACCTCTCGTCTCTTCATCGAATCCTCGTGAAAAGTCAGATTAATTATTCTCAATCCATTATTTAGTACAGATAACAAGTGTGTACCCACTGCCTATGGATAAGACTGCTTTTCAAAGGGTTTCTTCATTGAATATTACACGCCACAAAATCACCTTCATTTCCTTCACCCAGCATTTGCAGCCGCATGCACATACATACGTGAATGTAGACCCAGAAATGGAAAGCTTGTCGCGGTTGTTCTAAATATTCGCAAGTAGAAGAAAGCAGTAGGGGATTATCTTTTTTGCCCGTAACCACGGTGATTTAAGTATGGCGTAGGGATGGGATTTAGGACGGCATCATGTATTATTTACAGTCTACTTACGCTCACGCTTTCCTCTCAAGGAGTCTTAAGCATCGGCATATTCTCCGCGTTGACCTCGCTTCTGAAATATGAGTCGTTTTTAATTTACATTTTCAACTTGGGCATACTTCTCAGGTAGAAGTAAAGTCATCGCGCACCCCGCTCTACCCATTTTCCCGAAAGGGTCTCTTGTACTACTGAAATAATAGTTGATTTAATTAAAGGAAGAAAATTGCAAAAGGCGGAAGGTTGACATGAGCTTGGCATGACTTAAGATTACTCGGGGAACTGGCAAGTATCTCGCGAAGCGTTGGTTGGGTGCGACTGAATTGGAAATGAAGTAGGCAAGGAGGAAAGTACGCGTATGTATGAAGTGTAAGTAGGGAGGAAGGTACTTTGAGTACTTGAGTAATCCTGATTCGGACATAATGGAAATGTGTAATAAAGTATCTTTTAGGAGCCATTGAGACTATATAAAAGATTTACGCTCCTCGTAGCCAACCACTATATTGACTTGGTTAGTGTGGTGAAAGAGTTGAGAGTGCTTGCTTCCACTGTCGAACAAAGGAACTAGGTCTCCAACGAGAAGGTGTAGCCAATGACGGAAGCGGGAGAAATGACAAAGTTGATCAAGTGGCATCCTATCGTAGCTTGGGATGGGAGTATGAGGCACGGAGGTGAGCGACCAAGATGAACGTTTATCTGAACCCACTCCTTGCCCAACTCATCGCCAATACTCTTGACATCTGGAAACGTCGAGTGGGAACAAGAATGCACGTTCTTGGTCAATGGTTTTAAGAAATCTTGGACGACTCTCGTCCGGGCCATTCATTTATCTATCCATCTTATTGAGACACTTGAATGTCCATTCCACAGAAACCTTCTTTCCCTTTCCTTCTTGTCTTCGAGATCAAGTCTTGTTTTAAGCTTTTTCAACTCTTCACACAAACATTAGCTTCCCTTTCACCTCCAGCCTTCTGTCCCCCAACCAAACTGCCGAACATATTTCCCCAGGCACAACCATCTTAAGTAGCTCCAGCTGAGTGTCTAAGTGTGTGTGTACTCACAACTCACACTTTTAGCCGTCTCCACCCACAACGACACAACACACTCGGGCCATCTTCTACTACAATCCAATACAGCATGTCTATGGGACGACTCAACTGCCAACTATTCCACACAGCACAATTCAAATAGTACCTTATTACCGGGTAACATGTAAGCCTGAAACGCTTTTAAAAATTTCCTCGTCTCGTAGTTTAACGATGCATTTAACTTTAAACTGCTATCTTCATTCCTCATCTTTAATCCATATTATCATGCGACGCGACATTACTTCATGTAATCGTTTCTTCCCAAATGGAAGACATGCTCCACGAGCAAAACATAGGCAGAGCGCGCATAGATAGCAGTCTTGAAAATAAACACGAAGCATACAGTCCTCCCTCTCTCCATCTCTCCAATTCCCTCTCTCTCTCAGCCTCAGTCTCAAAACTCTCAAACCTACGTATATGTATAGGTCTCTCACGGGCTGCTTCTTCTTTTTCCTGCTGCTGAGAATAAATAGAGAAGAGAAAGCAGTCCGAGTTCCATTTTCTTTTTATGCCTCATTATTTAAATGACGGTGCAAGTGGTAGTTAAGTCGGTCTGGAAAAGGCGCTCGTAAACCTAATCGTAGTTATTGTGGCGCAATGATAATTTAATAAATTAAAATATGCAAATTAGTCGTGGCGTTGTCCAAGGGATTATTGACATTGGTTGATTTAATATGTAGGGAGACGAGAGGCAGGAGTAAATTAAGGGAGCAATAAGAGTCTCTCAAAGATATTCCGAGCATGTTTGTCACATAAATTGCAGGAAGCAGGAGTTATGTACTCGCCTCTATCACGCACATCCACGGGTCTATTGAGTATATTGAGTCAAGAAATATGGCCTGGGAAACACGATGACATCCTGCCTTCTCAAATAGACCAATAAACATCCTCCACCAAAGACTAGACCATGAAATTGGATCAGAAACATCGCTCGCAACCTAAAAACCTTCGCGTCGCACCACCGCAAATACAAAGTGCACACATTGAAATCTATTGTACCGCCCGAAAACCGCTTCTCGGACAACAAATTGCATCAATAATGTTGCACAATCGAGATATATTATTAGACACTATTATCCCGAGGCCGCTACCACTGTCCTGTCCGCCTATACTATCATGAATTTAAGGCTGATAGTGAGACGTGGCTGAGGAGACAAGGAAACAGATTTAATACTTTTGATAAGCATCACATGAGCAGCATCAACTGCAATCTGACTCCTCTCCGGCCACGCAGCGAAGGAAACGCAACAAAATACTTGTACTCGCAATGTCGAATCCACCACTTTTGAGAAATGACGACAACCACGTAATTCCCACAGCGATGTGAATCTAACCCGCGGACTCGTTAAAAACTGTTCAAATGTCCCCTTCCCTTCCTAACAGGTTTTTATATTTGAAAATAAAGTCCCCACTTCATTTTCACCAGCCTCGTATACTTGTAACACGAATTATACTTGGTAACTGTTGCAACCGTACGCAGCTGGAATCTAACTACGCAAATGATTCCATGTACTCGCAAATTCATCCAGTGTAACTTTCTTATGTTCTCCACTGTCAGATGCCACTTTTTATAAACACTTATAATAATACACCTCGTTCTTAATTAAGCAATTAAAAAGTTGTGCAGCGTTGACTTTGGATGGAATGTCTGGATGTTGCCTTCTTGTGTCAAGTATACATGAAATAAATCTACCCTTGCAAATAGGGTTGGCAAAATTCCCACTTCGGTTTTGTACGCCCAAGGAATAAAAATAAACTCCCTCCCATCGTTCAAGGATAAATTCCCTTGTAATAAATTCCCAGTAAATTCTCAATAAGTTCATAAAACGCTCCCAGTACGGTCACAAAGTTTCCAATAAATTCCCGAAATTCTCAAAGTGCCAAGTAAATTCCCAAAACTACCAAATTTCGCTAAAAATTCTAAGTAAATTCCCAATAAGTTACTAAAAAGCTCCCAGCAAGGTCACAAAATTTCCAATAAACTTCAAATATTCCCAAAAAATGCCCAAACTTCCCAACATACCCAAAATTCCCTAGTAAATTCCCAAAGCTTCCAATTAATTTCCAAAAGTTCCCAATAAATTCCAAAAATTCCCATTAAACTCCCAAAACACCCAATTAGTTCCCAAAAGTTCATAATAAATCCTAAAAATTCCCAACAGAGAGAACAAAATTTATTCAAAATAAATTCACTGACACGAATCCGTGTTTGCTTTTATGGACACAGCATACTAGGTATCATTTTTGTTATATTGGAGTATTGGGATTATAAGTGATTGATGTTAGTTGTAACTTTAAGATTAATTAAGTAATTGCATTAGATGATGAAGCACCAGGGTCATAACCG
>JAAXYX010001749.1:0-20885 GCA_036851915.1 Ptenothrix huangshanensis | reverse complement strand
CAGTTTACCTTCTCATGCCTTCCTAATGTCTCAATGTTCCCCTTCGGATTCCTTCAACTTCTTCTCTAGAAAAGTAAAGTAAGAGTGGCACTAAATGTGGAGCTAAGACTACACCTTCCTCTTCAAGGACATTTTAATGAGGCAACTTCATCAAATTCTCCACACTTTCTTATGTTAGTCTTCTCACACTCAAATGAGTATGTAGTTCACGATTTCTCCTCCAATCCAGAATCCAGCCCAGGCCAAGTCAGGCCAATCCCGTCCGGTCCTATCCAACGTCAACGTCAAAGTCAACGTCACTCAATGCTTCACCTTAGACTTTATGTCCCTTCAGAGCAACATTTGCTCGAGTTCGTTTGCCCCCAGAAAAAATCCTAACAGCAAGGAAGAAGATAGAGCTGTATTCTTTTATTTTCCCTCCCTTGCTCTTCTAAAGACCGAGGAGATGGCGGAATGGTAAGAATGGTAATGGTACGCTTTACAATTTTTTCCAAAGGGATTATCTGAATCTTTCTAAATGACTAAATTCTATCGGGAAGGAGATGGAAATCTACATATGTGCAAAAGTGTCAAGTTTAGTTCGCTAAATAATTTAAAATTACTCAACTCCGTCTTGGTCACGGTCCTCGATCGTCTTCGTCTTGGTCCTCATGATGGTGCTACTGAAAAGTTAAAAAGATTGAAAATTTAATGAAATATTCCTCTTGTTTTTAAAGGATGGAAATGTAGATTTGGTTTGGTGCAAGAATGCAAGGGAGATTTGAAGAAAGTTTTATGTCTAACACGGTCGTTTCAGTGTGTCGAGGACTATTAAAGAATTGCACGCTGTTTCTCGAGTGAGTGTTCCAAGTACCTATGCCCACTCTGCATTTGAAATGATGAGGGGACTAAATTATGTACTGGGGACGGATTAACTTGAATTTCCGTGGCAGCATGGCAAAATCAAGTTTCCCTGACTAGCACTATGTATATACCTATAGTATATAGTCCCACTATGGTCCATAGTGACTATTGTAAAACTAAGACGCCATACTGTCGAAATGGTCTCACGGAGTTCCTAGAAGCTGTTAGGAAATTCGGATATAGCTCATTTGTATACGTAGAATGCGTTCCAAATGCTCATCTATAAAATACACCGTGTCAAACTAGAGAAAACTTTTATCCTTGAAATTTGTAGTTGTAATCTTGGCTTTGTGAGGATATTAGATGTTTTGTGTGTGTATGTGTGTAGCTTCTGTTTTTCTCCATGGTTCAGGAAGTGAGTTGTGTATCGTGTTGTGTTGTGTTGTGTTATATTATGTTGTGGAGTGTGAAGTCGTACATGTACCTACTTGTACTTCTGGTGGTAGTGGTGGTGCTTGTGGATGTCAGCCAGTCCCAGTGAGAATTGTCAAATTTGCTCCGTTCTCCTCAGCCAAGGCGGAGAATAATGTGGATAATTTACTAGATGTACCTCAGTTGTAATGTCTTGCGGAGACAGCATGAGGCTAGTTTGCATTCAGGGGAATGTGACTCGTCGTCCTTGTCGTTGTTGAGATTGAGGTGTGAGAAAAGAGTATAAAATAACTGCGTGCACGCGCAACCATAAAATCTTGCGGAACCTGAGCGTCAATCTCCTCACAAGTAAAAGCTTTACAGTCATGAACGGCATTCTACGAATTCCAATTCTACAAAATATTCCCCACCACGGCATCACATATACATACATACAGCGTCACATGCCTATTCACTTTCCCAGCTCACGCCAAAGCCAAAGCCAAAGCCAAAGCCAATGCCAGCGCTCAATGCAATGCTAAGTCATACGGAGATTGAGCCACGAAGAGAAAACACCATCATATATATGATGTGATGTGATGTGATGTGATGATGGGAAAGGGAAAGGCAATTGGAAAATGTTCCATTGTATTGTATCGTGACTCGTGAGTGAGAGCTGACTAGGAAAATCGAACAGTGAATAAACTCATGAAGCTCTGAATATTGATCAAGTGCGATAAAACATGCACATAGTCGTGCAATTCACATTAAATTGGCTATTGTAGCTCCGAAGCGTAAATGAATATATGTGGTGATAATTCCTTTAAATTGCCAGAGTTCATAGCCAGTCGGGGAGAATCAATGATGTGAAATGGTCGAGGCAACGACGATATTAGAGAAAACTACGTATTTTCTAATTTGGAACCAAGCCTAACGATACCCGGCCATAGGATCCATGCACAGTTTCAATTTGGATTTTCCATCTCCATCCATCCCCTTCGTTATTCCTTATGTTATTTCTATTGTGTAGTATTTCCACATTTTCCCCACCTCTGTCGACACCACGTGTATATTACTGTATGCCTATATAGTATACACTATAGACTATAAAGAGACTATAGGAGGTTATTATACCAGTGTTTGATGTTTGTTCGCAAATTTCCAGAGAAAATTCCCACCGCCAACAATACCCCATCAGATGTAAGTTATTGGAAAACCCAGTTATTTGTCCGGGTCAAAGCCGGGTGGAAATAATTGTAGTCCTTCAATCACTCTGAGCATCTCTCTACTGGATGTCGACGTCGACCGCAGAGAGAGAGAAAGAGAAAGAGAGCACGAGCACATGACGTTTTGCTAGAATGCTAGCCATATCTGTCAAATTGCTAATGTGTAAAATGTCATTTTAAAATCATACTTTCTTCGCCGAGAATATTTCGCGGGTTCGCATCATTCACATTTAGAGCTCATTCTAACGCGAACCTTATGCAATCATTTCCGTAAGAGTAGCACTGGAACTAGCGTTGCAACGAAGCTTTGTAGGTAGGTATATTGTAAAAACTACAGATAGTATTCTTTAAATAGGAACAAATGCATGCGAAAAATTGAAAACCTACGCGTATTTAGTAAAAATATGAGCGATGTTAGAATTAGATACATTTTAAGTGCATCACAACGCTTTCAAAACAAAAACGTATGTTGGTACGTAAGATTTCCTATTTTAGCAGCTTTAAAACATTGCGAAATTTCCTTTTATAATCATTTAAAAACCTTTCAAAATTTCTTATTTTAGCAATTTTAAAACATTTCAAAATTTCCTAACTCAAAAATTTTGAAGCATACAGTGCATTACAAGCGCATTAAAAACGAACCATGGACTGTGAGCTGCACATTATTTACACTTTCCATGCGTTCTAGATGCACTTAAGATTTTTATATCAATTTTTAGGGGAACTTGCGTTTCATCTTAGTTGCCTTCATAGCTATACCAAATACGAATTGGTTTTTGGCGTGTTAGATGCACCCGTTTTTACAGTGTACATATGGCATAGGTAGGTTGCTATCTCCACATCTGATCTATGCATCCCCAGAACCGAAATCTGTTGGTGCTCTACATGTGGGTGGGTATATTACAAAGGTAATCAGAAAAATTTATTGGCTTATTTAAACTTCGATGCAAGCTGGTGATGTTGAGTGATGTAAATTTTACAGCCAAATTCCATTTTCCACATCGCATCGGAACTTCAAGTCGTCGTCGTACAGATATTTATTGCATTATGTTTTGTTAGGATGAATTTTAACCCGTTACCCCAAATGACTTTCGGTAATAAAGTGATGCCAATTTCCCTTTTTGTTGACTTCACAGTGTCTACATATTACAGTCCAGGTTACTTTTATACTCTACTCTGCCTATACTATGTCTATATGTCCCTTCATACGTCGCACATGGGGAACCACAACAGTACGTTATGCTACGTTAAGTTAAGTACTGCGTACAAGGGAATTCTAGAAGTACCTATAGTAAGCTTATAACGCATACAGTATAGGTACATATGTGCAGTAATGTTATACTTATAGCTATCGTTATATCACAGTGGCATCTTACACTTTTACACTACACACTGACTACCTAGCTTTTGGAGAAAAGGCTGAAATGGGAAAGGGTAGGAGAGAATGAAAAATACTGTTGCTGTAATAAATTTTTCCTGTTCCCTTCTGTGCCAGCCGCAACGTGTTGGGAGCGGAGAAAAAGTTTTCTTCAAATGCTCTTTCTTCTGTAGTAATATAAGTTTAAAGGTTTACACAGGTTATACAGAGGCAGTTTATTACAATGAAATGCCTACCAACAACCGTACATACATCTTCGCATAATGTTTACTCAAAAAGGAGTCAATGAAATTGATACATTAGTCAAGTCCTCTCCTGCGATGCCACATCAACTTTACTTTGTGGGTTTCCAGCAGATCTACCAAACGGCATGGAGGATTCGCATCCACATTCATATCCATATCCATTCCATACATAGCACAGCCGATCGCTCCGATCGCAATACTTCCTTGGTTTTTATGGGGGAAGGAATACATACATAAGAGCAGTATGTCTCTCTCTATCTATAGATATATACCCATATATAGTTCATATAGTCATATCACCAGCCACCATTTCCATTTCCACTTGCCTATTTCCTATTGATCTATTCCTTTTTTTATGATGATCAGAGGTTTGCATAAATAACCGTATTTATAGACGATCATCAGTCTTGCTCTGTGTGTACGCTCCCACAGCATTCCCATGCATATCCATATCCATATCCTCATCTTGACGGCTTCTACTTTTTTAACCGCCCATCATTTGCATCTGCTATTTGCTTTCACTCTTCCCTGCTCTGGCACTACCAAACCAATGTCTTTGCTTCTGTTCTGGTTCTGGTTCTGGGCCTGGCTGGTTTTGGTGCTGGTTCGGGTTCTGGTTCCACATGAATGACACTGGATTCATTCCGACACCCGCTTATTGTAGATTGTGGAGGAGATGCAAAAGTGCATAGTTTCACTTGCAGGACCTAATGGACGTCTTACATCGGTTTCGTTTCCTTGCCTTTCCTTTGGTTTGCTTTGCTTTGGTTCCATCGATCGAGACGAGAGGTTCGTCTTACCTTGGTTCGCAAACTACAGTGCTTAGCGAGCTAAGGTGAGTAGTCTTGTCTTGGACCCCAGAGAGCCTATTTTCCCCTCTATATGGAAATGCGAGAGGCAAAGTGCATGCTTCAGGTAGACGCGAGATTGAAAATTTTGCATGTGAAACTTCGCCGGTCTGTGTCTGTGTCTGTGTCTATGGCTGTGGCGAACTCTAGTCTCTCTCTGTGTGCTGTGGTGTTGGTTTTCTTCCTACTCATTCCTCGCCCTCGCCCGCGTACCATGTATAGGTACATACAAGGAACAAGGATGTTGCCATCAAACGAGAACTGGAACAGGAACGAGAACCAGAACCAGAACAGGATTCTTGCTTGTGGTTTCTCTCCACTCCTTGTTCCTCTACGCGGAAGGGAAATTGAAGCCGGCAAAGGCTGAAGGAAGGTAATGCACTCGGTAAACCTGTCTTCTTCCATGCAGTTAAAATCCTCTTGCTCTCTTCCCAGGGCACCCATTCCTTTGCGTACATAATGCGAAGAATCAGGCATACACAGATACACACCCACCTTGTGTGCTCCAAGATTGGAAACTTTTCCCCGTGCATCGACTACTTCTGGTTAGACTGGGGAAGTATAGGGAACACATGCCTTTGCCATGGCCGCACTCCTTCGTATCTCCCTGTCACTTCCAGTGTTTACTTTTCCCAAGTTATGCGGCTATTAGGATTGGACTTGCCATAGTCTCAAGTCTCTAGTCTGTGGTACGTGGTAGGGAGTTGACAAAGTATACAAAGTATACGCAAGATATCGGACCGTTTTGATACAGATTCCGCTTTGGTTTTAGCTTTGGCTTTGGAATGAGGCGCAAATAGGAATTACCCAGGAAATGATTGTAAAACGATAGTATCGGCCACAACACTGACGATGAGTAAGTAAAACTCAGGGCCCATAGCATTGTATGGTAATGTGGACTGCCAAGCGCTAGTTTCAAAAACGACCCAAAGCCGATGCGAAAGTAAAAGCCAAAGCCAAAATCAAAGCCAAAAGACGAAGCCGACCCATACCTGTTAGTCGAAATTAGTTGTCAATGTCATTCGCACTCCGCTCACGATAAGGTTAACCAGGGACTAATTAAATCTTAAAATCCAATTTGCTGGTTTTCCTTTAAATCAACCTGGATGAGAAGATAATTAGATTAATTGACCACAAGGTACGAACCAAATCCTAGCAACCGCTTTCAAAGCAAATCAAAGCGGGGCAAGGCAACTTAGGTACATTGTATGTACCTACCTGTGTCCCATGGTTTCATTTCTCTCAATCTCACGCTCACTCTCCTTCCCACCAAATGTTCTGATTGTATTTTGTACTCCATGTAAGAATTCACCGCAGATCTTGTCACTACCTGCTCATTCTCTCTCTCAAGGGAGCAACCACTACAGGGCCACAGTACAGTCTAGAGTTACATACATTTCAAGCTGAAACCAAAGAGCCGTCCTCTCTCTATCTCTCTTTTTGTGCAAAATGATTCGCAAAGATTTTTTCCATACGGATGTCATTTGAGACAGGACTTGCGCCAACTCTAGCAACTAACAAGTCGAGTAAGACTAAAAGCACTTTATGATTATCATCAGTTCAAAGAAAATACATCCTTCCAATCTAATTTCATAGATATGGAAAACTCCTTTGTCCTTTGATTTTGTCTCTGATTTAGATTCACTACCCACAAAGTCTCCAGATGTGTAACGCTTTAGAACTAGAAGTACATACGTACTACTAATATACGCACTATATACTCACTCCATTCTGCAGGTCTAAGCTGATCGAAACCTGATCATACAATACACCATGGAGGAGAACTAACTTTACTGCAGCTTCTGCAAACCAAATGGCAGTGGGGAAAGTGCATGAGATAGAAAATGCGTTTAGACATACAAGACTAAAGCCCGATAGCATGACAATGTCTAAGAGGAAAAAAATCAAAATCAAATATAAAGTGGTTGGAAAACTCCTTTGTCCTTTGATTTTGTCTCTGATTTAGATTCACTACCCACAAAGTCTCCAGATGTGTAACGCTTTAGAACTAGAAGTACATACGTACTGCTAATATACGCACTACTACTACTCACTCCATTCTGCAGGACTAAGCTGATCGAAACCTGATCATACAATACACCATGGAGGAGAACTAACTTTACTGCAGCTTCTACAAACCAAATGGCAGTGGGGAAAGTGCATGAGATAGAAAATGCGTTTAGACGTACAAGACTAAAGCCCGATAGCATGACAATGTCTAAGAGGAAAAAAATCAAAATCAAATATAAAGTGGTTTGATATGGCTTAGGACTTTGTTGTTGGGAAAATGAGCATTGAAGCGAATACACTCTCGAAACTGAAAATCTCGACTTTCATCAAAATTTCTCTTATAAATGTGCGTATTACTTATTTAGGTACCTAGGTACATTTTTACTTTACACTTTTTCAAAGCGTCCAATTTTTTTTATTTTGCACTTTTCGAAAATGTCTAATTTTTTTTTAATTTTTGTGCTTTTTCTAAATGTCTATTTTTATTTTTTAGCTTTACAGATGAGAAAGAGATAAGTAAGAGATTTTGAGAACGTTAAAATAAGATGGTTTTTAAAAGAGTGTACATTTGTACATATGAAGCTATTGGTATACCATGAATGTGCGAATCTGCTGATAATTTAGACATTCACAAGTCATTTGTTCCCTATCCGCCGTTCCTGTAGATAAGCATATGCATGAATAGTGCATCTATAAACCTATAGACACATACTGTAAAAGTACCAACCTCTCTACGTGGTAATAGTGTAGATATCCTTTGAGAGTATAATAAAGCATAAGCAATCCCAGAAGAACTGCATACCCATGTGCCATGTCCCATTCCTACCTGTCTTTCCCCATTTCACATTTTATCAAAAAATAAAGCCCCCATTAATGCATTGCATGCGTGTTCGAAGAGCAAATGGCACTGTAGCATGAAATATTATGACAGGCTAATGGATCAACTCGCTGAATATTCCTCATGTCCATGGAACATGTCCATGGCCAAAGCCATAGCCACGATTATGCTGCAGATGTTTACTACTTACGGAGTAGATAATTCTACTCCGAATGTGAAGACAGGGGAAGTCTTAGCACTTGTGCCTTAGCTAGTCAGTATCGAGATCGCGTCGAGTCTCTTGCCTTAGTCAACAAGATCGACCGAAATAGATTCCTATTGAAAGAAACGACTAACGAATAATATTACATTCTACACGTTAGCCATTCAGTAAATGGTAATTGCTTGCTTCAAGACGAAGTCTGTATGTTTTGTGGTACCTCCTTGTATGTATTTTATGCTCTTATGCTTTATCTAGTCGTTCTTCATTCCACGCAAACGATCTAACTGTCTTGCTAAGCAAGTTTTCTTGAGTAATACCATACCATAAGATGTCTTATACATTTTTATTTCGGGTAATGCTATACAATACGTGACAGTCCAACGCCCTAACGATTTACATTCATAACTAATAGTCCAGTTGCATATCCGTTCCGGTAACGGTCCCGGTCCCGGTCCCAGCACCAGTACCAGTACCTGTACCGGTCATGCAATGATTGAGAAGGAAGTCCTTGGAGGAAAGAACCAGGAAGAGGAAAGGGAACTGAAACAGAAACAGAACCAGAACTGCTTATGTCACAACACTTTATTCTTTGCCTTACGATTAACTTCAACTTGTACTTCTTTGTGGTTTCATAGTTCTAGGTCGTTGCCCATCTTAATCGTAGCATTGCCTTCACAACATTCCTCCAGTATTTTTTGCAGGGGGTGGAGAGCATGTTTTAGTTGTTGAATTATGTGTGATGCTGAGTGGTATTTATGCGTCGCGTGGATAGTTTATGCTTTCCTGAACCGCCTATAATAGGATGGTGATAGTACGCATAATCTTAGCTGTAGATTCTCCTCGTTGATCCAGAGTGACCAGCACCAGGACTATGTACAGTGAGGCAGAGCCGGAGCAACAACCCGACAACGACAACGACAACATGATTCGCCCAAGTGAAAGCACCCGTTTAGTTTCTCTGGTGATCTTCTCCATACAGTAGTGGACTTATCTGGTTTTTCTTGTCGGACGTAATTGGTTTGGAAAGAAAAGGAAAGAATGGAAAGAGGGCTTGAGTAAAGAATCGTGGTATGCATACAGTTTGTGTAAGCTGACCTGTCCTGGTCCTGCTTCTTTCTTCCCACTGCATACGAAGAAAGCCATTGGAATTATAGGGATATATAAAATGCGCTCAGTGAAATGAAGTGAGATGTTCGCCTGGCCTGGCTTGAGATGGGATGTGGGCATGGGGAAAGCATGGCTTTGCATGGAATGGTATGGTATGGTATGGTATGGCGAGACATGGCATGGCTCTTTCACAATGTGCTTAGGAAACGCACCTAACGACAAGAGCTTCAGAGGGATGTACATTGCCGGAAAAAATGCTGTGATCGGAGCCTTGGATGGGAAATTCAGCTTATTTAACGGGTATCCACTCCTTGTCAGGCCGCATTACACTACTTACACCCCAACACTAGCCTAATACGATTCCATTCCCATTCTATCTCCAAGTCGACTATTTCCAGTTGTACTTGTCCACTGCACTGTGACTCTCAGCTTAGTTCGTGAACAGACTTTGATGGGAATGGGAGTCCTACTCCTCTACGACATGCTACTCCTTCAGACTTGAAGGCAACCAACCTGCATTTAGTTTTACTCACATTCTATACAAAGACAAGACATTTTCCTCGAGTTAGTACATTTGTATATAGGAGTACATGTACATCTATTCGCACCTACGGTGGAAGTGCAGACTGTCGGATTTGCAGGTTTGCACATACCTCCACGGCTTTCGGAAGAACGCGATCAAATCCATTCTTGTGGAGTAATCCGGTTAGTAAAGTCTGCACTAACAATAGGATTAGAGGCAAGAAAGGAAGTGGGAGAAAAGCTAAGAATATTCCACGCTTCACTCTTCTTGGTCAATGCGCTCCCTTTGTTCGCATTTGTTGTAGGCATGATTGTGCTTCTTCCATCTACTTATCCATTACATTCCAATATTACCTTAAAATTAGTTTCATACCGGATGGATTTCGGAGGTACCACAACCCAAACCAACCAAACCAAAACCAAATCCAGAACCGAATCCAGGACCAGAGCCAGAACTACAACCAAAACTAGCACCGGCTTATTTCCTTCTGGCTCTGGTGTAGGTGCTATTGCCTCGGCCATTCCGAGTAGAATCGTACACTATAAGCTGCTAATGGTTATACCTTCCACACTTTTTATGTATGTAGGTACGCAGTTGGTAGGCAAGTGTAAAGTAATTTTTCTTCATGGCAACTGCACCGCGATTCATTTTCATTCCATTTCATTTTTAGACAGCGACTGTAATACAGAGTTTTAAAGTGCCCAACTAACCAAACATAGTCCATAGCGTTTGTACGTGTATGTATATCTGTCTATAGAGATGCCANGGTAGGCAAGTGTAAAGTAATTTTTCTTCATGGCAACTGCACCGCGATTCATTTTCATTCCATTTCATTTTTAGACAGCGACTGTAATACAGAGTTTTAAAGTGCCCACTAACCAAACATAGTCCATAGAGTTTATATGTATATGTACAGCTGCCTATAGAGATGTCAGTACCAAAGGAAATTAAAGCCCTCGAATATTAAGATCTGTAGCTTTTACAAAAGAGCTTTTTCAAAAACGTTACATTTTGCACTACACTTTTAATAAAAATGCTTAAATCGGTACGTGCGAATTCGTGCTGAATGCTTTCAAAAAGGAGCTTTTTTTTAAATATAGACTACCTATATCAATTTTTTTCAATAACCAATTCTAATATTTTTAATAACCGGGCTTCATAATAATTTAATATTAAACAATTTATCATATTCTAAAATTGTGGGCCAAGAAAAATGTTAATTTTACCAATTTTTGACTAATTTTTTGAAATCTCAAAAGCTCGAAATTTGTGACTATATGTATTTGAGAGACTCGAGAGTCCCTGGACTCCCGTCTCTACACAGCTTCCTAATAGAGGTCTAATCGAAATAACACATATAGGTACCAGCGCAACTTGCCGACAAGCATGCATACACAAGGGACCATATGGGAATTCTTCCTACACACATGTAAGCTTATCGATTATGAAAAGCTTCGCTTGAATTATTAGAACATCGGGGCTAATGGGAGACCCGAAACCATTTTGATCTAATGACTCTCTCGAGCTTGAAAATTGGATTTGCGACCATGACCATATTGTTGCATTGTACAGTACGATACGATCCAATCCGATACGATACGATATGATGCGATGCGATGCGATAGGATGCGACGACTCGACGACATAAATGCAATGATGCAGTCCAGTCGAATAAAAACAGAATAAATTGGTGCTTGTCACTTGACCACTGGTATCTCCTTTTCGCCATTTCTCCAATGCAGAAAATGCCTTGTATGTATTTTCTATAGTACTAAAACATATGCAATACCCCGCGTCACAGTCTTTCTGCTAATATTTACATCTAATATTCCATGTAGCATCATCATGATCATTTTTATAGGTATATCTACTAGATACATACATATAAGGTAGAATCAAGGACTATATAGGAACATAAACTTGCTCTCTCTCGCTCTCTTTCCAGCCGCCTACACAAACTGACGTGAGATTCACTTGCATCTTGTCTCCCGCAGTAAAATATAACTGTTATTTTTATTATAATGTGATTTGAGTTTTTATGTCAGGAACGACATTGCTTAACCCAGTAACTTATCTACTACAAGCTACAGGATTAAATACAGGTCTACATACAATGACGGGGAGGACGACGTTGTGAATGACGATGCTGTGTTGTACTCTGTACTCCAGTATGCGCCAGGGTAGGAAGGAAATGGTTGTTTAGCCTCGTCGATCTCTCTCCTCTCGCTTCTTATTAATCCGCTGGGATTTTAAATTGGGTTCTTAAAGATAATCTCAAGTGAAAAGTGAAATGAGTGGCATCAACCATTCGTTTACATACTCATAAGCTAAAACCTTTTAAGCCTGGATCATCTCTCACATTCAAATGTGCAAGGGTGGCGACGGAGGATGAAATGGGAGCACCAAAGTGTGAATACAAATCCAAAGCCAAAGCCAAAATTCTTGCACACTTCAGTATCGTATGCTATCGCACATTCTGATTCTGGTGGCGATACTTGCCAAGGAAATTTATAATCATCCGAGTTATCATTCCACGTTATGACTGACTTGCCTGCCATAAAAATGCGATAAATATAGACACTACCCTGTTAATTTCTTGTTAGACCTGCTCATTATTTCATTATTTGGGCAGTACCTATATATTATAAATATACATATAGGCATGCACACAGCAAGCAAGGATCTAATGGTTGGAATCTTCATTTTAAACCAAAGCAAAGGCATGAGGACAGTACGTGGCAAATGCATCGCAATAAGCAATAAAGAAAGGTTTGTATCATAAATATAAAAGCCACCGTTTTGGTTGAGCAATCTTCAACTTCCCCTCTTTCTTCAGGAGCAGCCAAAGTAGCACGGGAAAAGTAACTCAGAGTACATACAAACAGCTGCATCTTCTTACGCTTTAGTTTTGTATCATCAGCTACTCCCATTATTTACCGCATTACGCAATTACCATGTGGATCGTATCGGAGTAGCTATTCCTTAGCAATCCTGTCACAAGTGCCATACCATGTAATGGTCGAGGATCCTGCCGACAAAACGATTCTTGGGAAAACTAAGCAATGCAATAATTATGCAAAAGGCGTAGGTAATCCAACTATTTTCTAAATCCATTGCTGATGAAAGTGCATCCGAAATAATAGCAAATTGTATAGGTACACTCTCGAAACTGAAAATTTGCAATTCGAAAATATCTAAAAAAGATTCATGTTATTGCTAGATGAGAGAGAATGTACGCTATAAGAATGGCTCATCCAAAACACCAAAAACCTGCTCTTGTTTGGGACAATTATGAATGCATTTAGGATGTATCTAAATTTCGCCTAAAGTCCTTCGAAAAATCCAAATTGCATCTAAAACGCATCAAAAGTGCATCTAAAGCTAAAAATACATAAATAGACGTTATGGAAAATAATGTAAAAAGAAATATAGATGTAATGTAAAAACTGATAAAATGAGCATTTGAAAAATGTAGGAATTGTAAATACAGAATGTTTAAAAATAAACAAAATAAAATGTAGTCGTCAAAAAAAGAAAACATGTACGGTTCGAAAAAACGTCAAAAATAAAAAAGTTTTGTTAAAAAAGCATAAAAAGAGAAATAGACGTTTCGAAAAAACATGCAAAAGGAAAAATAGGCTGTTTTAAAAAACGCAAAATTAAAAAAACTTCAACGCTATCAAAAACCGTATCTCGCAGTCCAAGATGCACTTTTAGGCGTTAATTGGTTTTTATACTGGATACTAGCACGTCTTCTTCATTTTACACGTATTTCTTCCTATTTTAAAATTCTTCAGTTCTTATAGTGTACCCGTAGACTTTTATGTACACCTATACACACATTGACAAATTGAGACAACACAATAAATAATCCTACAGGCATTAGGGCTAATCATGCTACACAATGTTTCTTGGGTAATTTGGTGAGTACAAAATGCTAAGACTAACGATAAGGAAACCAAGTATTAGTTGAGAAGCCCTTTCTCGACAAGTCCTCTAATTCTGTTCCAGTTCTACTTCTAGTAATTCGCTTGTGTCAGAAGAACCAGAAGAATTATTGATTCGCATCTAGCAGCCGATTTAAATTCTTTGCGAAAGAAAAATGCTAGTGAGACATGGATTGCAGAATAATATGATGGTGTGCATACAAAGTGGGATGTAGTTCAACTTTTGTTTGTCGTCTGTGCAAGTGGATTTTGGTTTGGTCGTGTTTGGTTTCGATTGGATTGGACCGGATTGGGATGCGTGTGGTGTGGTTTAGTTTGGTTAAGCTGGTCCTAGTGTTGGCCCTGGTGCTGGTTCTGGTATTGCTACTGCTGTGGGAATAAAGTTGTAAGTTTTTCTATGAGATGCTGGATGTAGCTTCTAGAGAATAGGACTTAAAGGGTGACTGCAAACATGTACGTACGCAAGGTAGAGAACAAGGTTTGGTAAAGTAGGTGAAATCGACAAAGAGAAAGGAAAGGAAGACGTCAAGGAAATATTGAAAGAAATAGATTCGACTTTTTCGCACATTTCTTTCCCATTGCCATTGCCATTGCCATTGCTTTTGCCTTTGCCTTTACTTTTTGCCGTTGCCCTTGCTAAGTTGGTTTTCGTAGTTGAGTCGTACTCTCGCACTCTTTCGTCCTCTCTTCTCGTGCACCGCACAAATCAACATATCGACCTCCCTTTTGCGGCACACATGCAAGTAAGTTGTAGCATGACACTTACAAAAGCTATGAATAGGGAACAAAGTGCAATTTTATCAAAGTTTAACTTGAGAGCAAAGCCTATTGCAATTCATGTCACTTCATAACCCATAGACATAAGCCATGCTGGCACTGTAAACGGGCCATAGAAAAAATGACTTTTTCTATTCGCAATCTTCTCTAGGAATAGAGCAAGTCTATAGCACAGTGTGGAATGATGGAATGAGATGCGATGTGAAATTTGACTGTTCTTCTGGTCCCGGTCCCGGCCCGGTCCTGGTCGGTTTATCGGACCGTTTATTCCGCTTGCTTAAGACCATTTGCGTCGGGGCCGAGGTATTCATGCTTAGAGAATGGAGCATTGAAACCCATTGTCAATTTCCTTTTTGGGTCAATTGAATTTCTTGAGCCGATTAATTTCCCAAAAGATTCTTCATGTGCATCTTACTCTCATTTTACTGGCAATTCAACACTCTCCTCTACGGCTTTATTTTCACTCGAAACATCAATCAATTCCATAGCGAATGTCCGTACCTATGTATGTGTTATGCTAACCACAATATGTACCTCTTTTGTATGGTAAAGAGTTACAAGCCGCAGGTCGGAGGAAAGACTTTTGTGTATTCATTCTAATTATATTCTGATTTACACGGGGAAAATGTGTTGTTGGGGAGTGCTAATGCTAATGCACTTATCGTTAACTGTATAGGTATAAGTGTAGGAGGATTACCTACATAAGTACTTTTTGCATTGATTACTCGTGTCGTGTCGTGTCTTGTCGTGGTGAGGGTGATCAAAGCAAAGCAAAAGCAAGGGAAAGTTGTAGCATTATTACCTACCGTAGGAGAAGCTTACTTCCCTTTCCATCTCCATTATTCAGCTGGTCCTGATGCTGGCAAATTCAACCATAAGTCTCAGGTAATAACTCGCAGGAAAACCATTGCCGTCATTGCCAATATTAAAGGGACACTTGAGATTTTAAAAGAGGTATAATTTAATTCTTCTTAATTGCTTCCTAGCTGCGGTCTGGGTAATTAGTTCTTACAAGTTCTGCTTTCATCCTCGTAAATCCCATAATGACTGCAAAGGCTTCGCTTGTCTGAACATATCATAGGGTCTACACATAGTGTTTCAACTCGGGACCAGACCCATGGTCTACTCTTATGGTGTGGTGTGGTACGATATGGACTGGAATGCTCTGGTATGGTTTTGAGCTTGTGTGAACGAGCAAAGTTAGACAAGGACTTCTTTTCCAAGGATTTTAGGTAAGCAGTCAAGCGAGCAACACATAACTTGTAGAGAACTGAGAACTGGCAACTGATTGTGAGATTACTATGTACTTTTTACTAATACCCTCTTTCTACTTTACTCCATACTCTACGCCGTTCTGATTCTCACTGGCTTCTTGGAATTATTACGAGAACAGTTATTCCACTTAAATATTCCGAGTTCTGCTGAAATATCACTAATAATCTGCTTAGATGTGTATGTATGTATGTGGGCACTCCTACTCAACCAAGACTAAGACCAAGACCAAGTCCACTGATACAATGATTACGGCATTAACGCCCACTACTAATACCTCTCCTAGCACATTCGTAAGCAATCTTCCCATCACATCTTGCCTATGGAATTCGCATTCGAATACGAATTCGAACACGAATTCTTTCCAGGACCAGCTCCATTTTTGCAGTTCTAGCTAGGCTTTAGCCAAAGACTTAACTTGACTCGACTCGACTTGACCCAATGGCCGAGTGAAATGTGTACCGAATGACAGACTTTTATATGTTTCTATGGAGCTGTGTAGGATTTTTTCCTAATCTGCAATCTAGTTCGCTCCATAAACTTGACGCTGTAATCTCGAATCAAATACAAAATACAGAGGGAGCAAAAAATAAGGTGCTGGTACACTGTAAAAACTAAAGAATCTTATTGAAAGAAATGGTCATTGTTTATTTTGTATGTTTTGAAAACATTTTTTTCAAAATAATTGTTTTATTTTTTACGTTTTTGCAATACGAGTTTTCTTTTAAACTTTTTTCTAAATATCCGTTTTATTATTGCGTTATTTCAATGCGTTCATTATTAAACTAAATAAGAACTGATTTTAGGCACTGCGTTTTAGAGATATGTAGATGCACCAGTTTTTATATCGTACTCTCTCCCTCCCCTTCAAATCCCTCTTTGTTGCTCCGGTTATGGTTCTCAGTATCTCGGGTCTCTGGTGCTAGTTCTGGTTCTAGTTATGGATTGACGAATCAACGATTCTGGGAGATCTTCGCGTGGCTAAGCGTGGACTATGATTGCATCAAACCGAGTCTCTTGCTTCTTCTGCTCCAGTGCAGTGCTAATATAAGGATACTTATACTTAAATATTGCCAAATAATTGCTTACACTCTATACATTCTCCGACAAAGACTACGCACTGGCTGGCAACACTGCTGGCTATTTCTTTTACTTTTCTTTGTGTTGTTTCTTTTGTGTTTGCCTCTTTTTATTCTTTCCAGTTTAATTTTTACAGCAATAAAATATGAAATGGGAAAGATTGCGGAAAGTGTTGCGAAATGGTTGCGCATCTGTTAATTATTAATTGCCTGGATCTGAAGCTGGTAATGGAGCTGGAACTAGTACTGGTATTGGGATTACAACTGGGACTTATCCTTAGCCGTACGTCGAACTGGACAGTTTTTGCCTTTACCATTCTGTCCCAGTAGATTAGATCTTGCTGCTTTAGATGAGATCTTGTTTCTCAATTCTAATGAAGAAAAATGGTTGAGCGGATTGCGTGAAAACAAACACAAATGAACAGATTGCGTAGGAATCTAGGAATTTCTATTAGCCATATCCATATGCCTTATGTACAAAGGTACGTAATAAAACGGGAAGGATGTAGGGTTGATATAGTGAAGGCATAATACCGCATTTCATCAATTAATGTCCCTGGCAATTACATATTTTTGCTTTGGTTGACCTGGCGCTTATTATGAAAACAATCACGCTAAAAAATTTTAAAAAAAGAATACAATAGGCGTTTTCAAAAAGTGTAAAATAAAAATGAAGTTCGTGATTTCAAAACCGTGAAAAACCTAAAAGTTTTTAAAAACCGGCGATTACAGATAATCAAGCCCAAGAATTATTTAAGTCCTGGTCCTGGCTACTAATCGATCAAATACGGTATAATGCAATAAAGAAAGTACAACATACAGTACATTACAATATATCTCTAATCCCATCCCATTGATGACTGGTATCACTATCATTTGAAGGCAATTTGACATTGTTGATCTATCTCTGCGGCAATAGCAGATGGAAATGGAAATGGCAATGGAAATGGCAAAGGCAATTGCAATGCAATCTTTCCCTTCACATTATCTTCAGTAGAAGAACAAGAGCAACGTCCCAGTATGTAGATGGACTGGAAGTTGGCTGTATGCGTAAAGTGTGTATTTGAGGGAGGAGGTCGATACATAGTAGTTATGTATAACAATACCGACTCACTGATACGAGATTGGAAGGAAGGAGATAGGAGATAAGACATTTCGAAAGGATTTGGTTGGGGAACGAGAACAAGTGTTCACATCGAATAATTCGCCGGCAAGGATAGTTTTCTCACTTTTTCCATTAATTACTGCCGTCGTGCACACGAAACGAACCACATCTGTTCCTCAGATACGCCTCTATATCTTTTTCTCTGGCGCAGAAACAATTTCTCGCTTTCCCTCCCTCCTAACCACACACACGTATGTACTTATACACAATCTACAGCTACAATCCTTACTCCACAGAGCGTAACTCAAACCATGACTGAGCCATGCCATGACTCTCACTCACGTTTAGTCTTTCTCCTTTGCCCTTCGCCTCTCTATACTACGCTGGTCTGCCACTGCCTACCTATATAGTTATATTATATTCTGTACATAGGAAGCTTCGAGAGAAAAAATACGCATCCGCCGATACAATATGGATAGTGATGGCAATAGTGAGCGAAAGAACATAACCCTGCAAAAATACTCACACCATCACACCACACCACATTATATTAGAGTAGAGTGTATATCACAAGCATGATGATAGATGCTCAAGCGGATCCGTGTGTACTTTGAAATTCTTTTGAACAGTGGAGAATGCCTTGCGGGTTGACTGCATGGCAGGGCATGGGATGGCATGGTGTGGCATGGTGTGGCATGGCATGGGCAAAGGCCAAGTCATTAGCTATCCACGAAGACAAGACTAACACAAGACCAAGCGTCAATACTAACTGCTATGTACTCTGATACACTAACGAAACCGACAACTTTTTTGGCTCCTACTTTTTCCCTAGATGCCGGGGGAAAATGGAAAAGTGCCTTCTTTACTTTTCAAAGTAGTCGTGTCTAGTTTAACTAACTCTTTACTCTTTACGTAGCCAGCGAAACTTAAAACTATCGTTTGTTGTCATCAACATCGAAGCATACTGATTAGAAGCTTAGAATACCTATATTCGTCCACGGCAACAAACTTTCTCCCTCCTGCAACAACTACAGCTTCAACTACAAACTGCCCGGTACACTGTAAAAACTGGTGCATCAAAATTTTTAAAAATACCAACTTATTGATTATCATATTTTATTATTTATTATTTTATTTAGTATGGTTATTATGGAAACAGTTAGCATGCATCGCAAGTACGTCTAATTTGTAGCTAAAATCTCAAGTGCAAATAAAGACATATCTCGCAGGCCAAGATACACTTTTAATGCGGTTATCCGAAAAAAATGAAACACAAATTTTGAAAAACCGACAAAAATCAACAATAGTCGTTTAGAAAAAACGTAAAAATTAAAAATAGTAAATTCGAAAAATGTAAAAATCAAAAAATAGTCGTTTTGAAAAAAAAACCAAAAAAATAAAAAATCAGAGGCTTAGAAAAAAGGTAAAAAACAGTGCATAGTAAATTTGAAGAAAAAAAAATCAGAGATTTAAAAAAATCAAAACTACTAAAATAGACGTTTCGAGAAAGTCTAAATAAAAATTCGGACGTTTAGAAACAGTGTAAAATAAAATTGGACGTTTTAAAAATCGTACCTCACATTTTAACGTGTTTTTAAAGCGCTTGTAACTTACTTGCAACTCATCCTAACTGCTTTTATAATGCACGGTGCAACTATATACGGTGTGCTAAAGGCACTTTTCCCTTGCTTAAGGTTGTTCAGTTTTTACAGTGTACTCATTATCTCCACACTGTTCTACTGTTACGGATACTAATTGGAGGAAAATCAGTTGACAAGCGATTTGGACTTTGATATGGACATTTGAATTTGCATAAAACGGACTGGACTCAAAGATTGCACAATAAATTATCGATGCTATAAATATTTTATCATATTCTTGAGTCAACACTTCGTCAAACCTTTACCCCCATTATCTACGTATTTGTTTAGCGGAGAAAGGTAAACATTGACTGGACAGTGTGGGAGTAGTTTTCCCTACATGGAGATATAATATACTCACCTAATCTACATAAATATATCTTTGGTTTTTAGGGTAGAAATTGATGGTGGAAGATGCAAAGATAGTGTTATTGAAAATAGGAAGGACAATTTGAGGGTGAATTCCTCAGGGATATGTACACTAATGTGATATTTCCGTTGAGGAAAAATTGGAAACAAACGTATGGGTGGAGAAGAAGAAGGAGAAGAAGAAGAAGAAAGATGTGTCGAAATGGGTGAAAAGGTGGCTTCAAGGTTTGCCGCAAACGTGATCGTAATTTTAAATGCTGGTGTATTAGTGTCTTCTGATATCAAGGTTTCGGTCCAGTAATGCTAGACCAGTCTACGCCAGGCCAGAACAAACCAGACCTGGATGGTTCGCATAAGACTCCCACCACAACCATCTCCAATGCTTCCATAGATTCGTGTGGTTGGCTTTGGTGTTTAGATGCTGTGGCCTGGTATATAATGGTATGGAATGGTATGGTATGGCATGGGCACAAATACAATTCGATCCGATTGCAAAGACGCAATGGGGAAAATGAAACGGCGGAGAAAATTTGAGTCGTGTCGTGTATGGATTGGGAGAGGGAAACCAGGCCGAAGTTGTAAAACCTCATCTCCAATCAACTTTCTAACGCTAGCCAAAAAGTGAGGTAGCTTTCTCCACTTCACATTTATTTGTCTCGTCCCCGTTCCTCATACCAACGAGGTAGCTTACCTTCGGATGTTTCGGCTTCGGCCGTTGCCTCTGATTCCCATTCTGCCTCATTCCACTCACAGTCACTCTCACTCTCGCTCCTTCACGTTCCTCCAATAGTGTTGTGTTGTGCAATACGACTACAACATAGTTGACGAGGTCGTAAAAAAACCTTGCTACCGATCGTATTGGCTAATATGCTATATAAATGATTTTATTTTCACACATCCATGTCATCCACAAGTCCACAACAAACTAGCTCCCGTGTACAGCTACAAGTATCAGTCTTTCAATCTCTCCGTAGTCAGTACCAAAATCAGTATCAGTATCGCTTCTTAGGTATTTTATTGTAATTCCTGAGCACTATAGTAGGACTCAACTCCACCCATCACTAC
>JAAXYX010001748.1:0-20886 GCA_036851915.1 Ptenothrix huangshanensis | reverse complement strand
GTCGAGATCTCGCGAGCTAAATCTCGATCTCGATCTCGATCTCGACATTTCAAAAAGTACTCGAGATTGGATTCCCTACTCTGAGGTAACTGTAGCTGTGATTGCATTCTATCCGTAGGTGGAAGATAAGATATCGATGCTACATGCAGTTACATCAGTCTACATTTGTACATAGCATATGTATAACATTGCATTGCATTACACAATCAGATCACATCGCATCACATCGTCGTCTCGTCTTGTCTTGGTTAGTTTGGAATTGAAATTGGAATTTTGTAGGAGATGAGTGCGTGATATAAGTGTAATAAGAATGCTTACATAAAATGCCCATGTGCAAGTAAGAATCGTAATAGTTTGAAACTGGTTTATTCCAACTTCATTGTAAACTGTAAACTGGATGTGAAACTGGAACTGTAGCTGTAGCTGTAGCTGGAACTGGAACTGGATTGCTCCTTTCGCTGTTTCTGTTGAACTGTTAAGTTGTTGGAATTGTTTCTGTTTCTGTCTCTAGCCTCCTCGTGCCATAGCGTGGCTCGTACATACGAGAGCATTAAGAGTATTAAAAGTATTGGAATTGGAATTCTCCCGTGTAAAGAGAGACAGAAGAAGACAAAAGTAAATTGATCCTGCGATTCAAGGTTGAAATAAAATAAACTTGTGTGGAAGTGGATGTGAATGTGGATTGTGTAGATATCCTGGTACTGGTGCTGGGACTGACTATGGGAAGAGGAACACTAACATAACAGTCGAACAGACAGAGACAGAGAGAGAGTAACAGCCATTTTGGCAATAAAATGGATCTTTTTTAACTGGCTATCTACATTTTACCACCACCATTTTAGATCCATCCACAGTTGGATATGGCTTGATTGACCATGAGTCTCCACAGTAAAATCCAATAATCCCCTTCGCATCCATTTCCCCCTTTCTGTTCATTTTCACTTAAACTTGATAAAGCAAATGTTCTTTCATCAAATATTATCATGTAGTCAACCTATACTTACATACATATACTTTATACGCTCATACCTACATATACTTCTCTCCCTTTTATGCATTATACATTAGACAATGGAAGGAAAGTCATGTTTTCTCCTTTGTTTTCTCCCTTCCCCTGTGAAAGGTGTCGAGCTAGGCATGTTTAAGGCACGAGTTTGATGCTTTCCTTCTAAAAAAAAGTGCAACCAAGTTAATTGAATGTTTGAAAACTGGGTTTCTGGGAACCAATGCTGCTGGAAAATCATGAAAGAGCATATCGTCGTTCAAGTTGCAAAACTGAATGTCCTCTACAAAACGCCTTCTTAAATGCAAAACTTAACATTTAGTCAGAAATTTGTTACAGTAAGGAATGAAAATTATTCAAATTACTTCGGCCAGCAGTTCTTGCAGCTTTTGAAAATTAGTAATTAGTAGAAATTATTTCCTGGAAACAGATTCACAGAAACATTTGAAACACTTTCCCAGATACATCCTTGCAAAGTTCTCATAGCACATTTTGCAGTTGTCACCTCAGTCCGTACATAAAGATAAGTGCCTATGTGCAAATTGGAAATGTGTAGGCTGTGTAATAATTATTTTCTTTATCCTTTGATTTTGATACGGTGGTGTGTGTCTCTGTTGGTGTCTCTCGGTCGAATGGAGTCATTGTTTTTTGTTTCACACTGTGACTTTATCGCTCCGGCCCAGAGAAACGGTTGGTTCAAAGAAGATTCCTTTCGTGAAAATTAAAACTTATTTTTTCATTTCCCACCATCACTATGTTGTGTGCTTATCTAGATAAGCCATAACTAACATTTAGTGAGCATGAACAATCTTTACAGAGGGCTTACTTCAATGCGTATAAATCTATCTAAGGTACATAGGCACTTACTTGTTTACTCATTCCCAAGCCTAATCCCTGTATCAAAGCAACGCCAGTGCCAGTGCCAGTGCCTGTGCCAATGCCAATGCTAGTGCCAAGCCAACGCCAAAATCAACACACATCAGCCCAACCTCAATTGCAACCACTTCCATATAAAGTGTATGTGGGTTGAATCAAAGGCAAAGGGGAAAGCATTGACGAAGAGATGTACTTTTGTCAAAGCTTTGGTTGGTGTGTAATATAACTAGTAGTTACACCTACATGATCTAGTTTTGCCCCCATTTAGTATATTAAAACGAGATTACTATCATTCTTAGCATCGTTGTACATATTAACTTTCTTTATACGTACCTATATTGTATGACTTCGGTTTAACTGCGAATAGTTTTCTAGAAATTGATTCAGAGATTTCTGGAATAATCCTATTACGTATAATGCCCTTTACGTAGAATTATGTAGATTCGGAAAATTTCTTAGAGGAATGTACACATGAGTTTCTGGAGAAGAATAAAATATCGGTAGTTATTTATTCACGCATGGAATTAATACATGGTGTTATGAAAAAATGTTTGCAAGATGTATAGATGCAGATATTATGTGTAGTACGTACACTGTAAAAAAGGAAGAACCTCAAAATAGGAAAAAATGCATCTAGAACGGTGAAAGTCTACTCGTATTTACGACTAGCATTATTATTATGAACACAGTAAGAACGCAACGGTTAGGTTACATTTTTGAACGTTTCAAAATCGTCTATTTCAGTCATTTTTAAACTCTTGAAGATTTCTTTTTTAAATTTTTTTAAACACCCTCTAAATTTCTTATTTCATAATTTTTTAACCGCCCAAAAATTTTTATTTTATAATTTCTTAAGCGCCCCAAAATTTCTTATTGTAATAGAGATGCACTTTAGTTTTTTAGATTCACTTTAAGTGAACTTAAGATGCATCCCAACTGCGTTCATAATACCAAGTACGTCTTCCAGTGTACGTCTATGATAGAAATGCTTTAGAAAATTTTTGATTTTGATTTTCTAATTCTATATAAAGACTGAATTAAAGCCAGGCTTATTTTCTACTACTGAAGTGAACAGAATCTGGAATAGTATTAAATTCAAATTCCCACAAAGGAACCTGTGAGTCGGGTGAGTGAAACGTAAACAAGTTGTCACTGTGGGGCGTGTTTGAACTTGAATCAGTCTAGATTGGTAGAAAGATTGAAAACAGAAAACAAGGTGAGCCCTGTCACTTTCCATTGAGATTTTATTCGCAAGTCTAGGGAATTAAATGGACAGTCGGTCTAGAACTAATGTCTGCCTCTAGAAGAATGTAAACATGTGTCCGTCTGTCAGTTTCGATTTGATTAAACCCAACAGCATCAGTTGTATAAGTACTTACATAGATCCAATGCCGACGCCAACACCGTTGCGTTGCTCATGGTCTCGTTGCTAACGTCTGTATCATTCCCTTCTAGAGATCCAGCCTTGCATTTCTATTTCGTAAGCAAGTGTGTGAGTGTATGGACTTATTTATTCAGTAGTCTGTAGTCAACATCCAACATTCCAATTCTAGGAAAGTTTTTATGTGATAACGCAATTTCCTTTAGACTGTCTATGTCTTTGTCTTCGAGCGTTGCGTTGTAGTAAGTAGCTACCGCTTTGAAGAATTGTTGAAACTGTAACGCAGACAGGGTAATGTTAATAGCAATAAGTTATGGAAAAACTACCAATATATTCTCATATTCAACGTCAATGCGAATTCGCTCTTCATTCTAAATCTAAATACACCAGGGGACCCAGAACCAATAATATTGACAGTTAAAAATGCCCAGTGAGTCCAAGTGGTCTCCAAAATTCCTTCGAGGACAAACGAAGACAGCTTTTAGTTTTTCTGGTTTGCATCTTGCCGGATGTTTAGGAGTCTATGAAACTGAAACTATGAAATATAGCATCACATAACAAATTTGTGTTGCGAGCAAGAAATGACGTAAAAGAAGGAGAAACAGTGGACTAATGACAATAAAGATATGTGATAGGGATGATGAAAGCTTTAGGAACATTACGCAAAATTGTAATCACATACTGCTATTGCATTGGTATATACCTAACCATTTTATGAATGGACTCCATCAGCTCCCCAATCCATTCTGCTTTTAGAAGGGATGCCGATGCACAATCTACATAGTCATGGTACGCAACTTGAAGAATCCTTAGACATAAGAGTTGTTAGGCATAAGAATGGTTCGGGGGTGACAAAATGAATACAGGAAATAAAGTACTTGAACACCGACAGAGGATTTCTCTTACGACATCATGATCATCATTGACTCTATTATTTTTCCCTGGTATGGCATAGGAAGCCAAGCCAGACCAAGACAAACGAAACCAAATCAAACGAAATCACGCTAAAGGAAGCCAAGTGAGAATAGCCAGGAGTGAGTCTAGGGGTAGGCGAAGCTGGCGCTCTCTTGTGTGGGTTCAAAAATATTTTGAAAAAACCTTATACACCTATACAGGCACTTTTTACGATTTTTACATTTTTTTAATTTACGAGAAAAAGGCGCAGGTTTTTAAATTTACACAAACAAGTTGAAGTTTTTTGAGACTTACACAAAAACAGACGCAGTTTTTTAAAAATTTACACAAAAACAAATACAGTTTTTTGAAACTTACAGAAAAATAGATGCAGTTTTTTGAAAATTACAGAAAAATTGATGCAGTTTTTTGAAACTTGCACCAAAACAAACGCAATTTTTTTGCTAGTTTTGAAGTTTAATAAAAGTAAAATGTCATAGAATCGCTACTGAGAATAGCCCTAAAGCAAAAGTCAGTGTAAGCATCCTGTTCCATATTCCAGCTCAACTTAGGAGTTTCTTGTCTACAAGTGCGGGTCCATTGTGTCCAAGCGCTTTAGATTTGTGATGCGTCTGAAGTACGTAATAATGTCAGGGTAAATGGTGGGGTCAGAATCAAGTCAAATTGCACCTACTTGGACAAGGAAGCTGGGCTCGTATAAAGGGTGATATTAATGGCTTGGGTTGTGGTTCTAGGTTACTATGGGAACACTATGGATCACCGTTAAATTCACCACACGCCATTGAGTGGTTGGTGATGTGTATAGGGAGTAGAGAAACACTCTTGTCATTTCGCTTCACACTTAATTTATTTTCTACCAACTCCAATAATTCACGATCGCAAGTATGACGACGATGACGATGAGTTCAATGTATGTATGTTGGGAAAAGGAAAATGAAAATGAAGGATTGTAGAGCAAGTTCATGGATTGAAATTCTTTGGTTTTCAATTCTACACACGAAGCATCCTGAATCATCTCCTGTCTCCTATCTTCCATCCTGTATTTACTTGGTATACCTACTTGGCGAAGCCTTTGTTTGTGCACTTAACAGATGGTGCGTTAAATCTGCCAGAATCACAAGAAAAGTATTGAGGATGAATACAGAATGTAGGAGGAAGCTGTCATATGGTCGGCTGGAATGATTGTCTTATATGACACGTAGAACACCATGACATATGACATGGTCGTATATAAAATGATCCGATTGGATGTGATACGATGTGATGGGATGCTGTTACGTTACTTTCCTCCACGTTTACGCTTCTCCCTTAAAGAATGAGATGATGCTGGGTATGCTATGGATGCTAGATAGAGGATAGTTGTAGTTGGTCCAAGTAGTGCACATACATGTCACCGGAATAGACAAGTTAAAGTCAGAGTGTGTAATAAAATGTTTGAAGGGTCCATAGATTGTCATAGAACACGAGTATGCTCTTAGTGAAACGCTTTTCGCTCCTCTAACCACAACTTGTGGTCCGGGCGACCACAGTAAACACGACATGACAGAGCGGAATCCGTTCGTGGCTCTTAAACTCGTGTCTCCTCCGCCACGTCATATGCATACCCACCTACCTTTTTTACTTGATTCAGTCGACAGACGAAACCAAACTGAATCATCAATCCGTTCAACTATAACATCAGATGAGTTGCGACCATTCCTATTTTTACTTTTACTACGTCCTCATGCATATGTATGTATCTACGGTCACTTGCATTTCACCACCATCATTCTCTTAAGTAGATCCGCAATGACATTAGTGACAAGTCCTGTCTTCCCAAACATCAACCTTGCTCCATCCAATCCAACGCTCGCCATTTCCAATTCAAATAGTGTATTCGACCGGATTGGATTGGACTGCGCTGAAATGTGTCATGCATTTTTAATACCTCGTGGGCAAAGGTCAGTTTATTTGTTTTTTTCCTTGGGAGTGGGTATCCTCTAGAGAAGTGGTAATGGTTTCATGTGTTATCTGCCTATTATCCTCTGTCCGGAGCATTACCTACCACCGCACCCCATCCCAAAAATCCAAGTTTATCAAGGACCTAGTGAGTTACCTACTTTTGAACTTACATTTATCCTTAGTATTATTTTTGGCCTTCTTCTGGATCTGGATGTCTACAATCCACAACTGCTTCGTTAAAGTGCCCATGGATCTCTTTAAGGTCCATTAATTACTGGCACTGGCCGCCTGAAAAACCAGAACGCTGACACTATTACGTCTCTATTCCACTTCTTCTTCGATACAGTATTTCTCCTTCATGCATATTCAAAACGTAATCCTCTTCACCATGACATAACATTGGGGAGGATGATGATGATGTGGATGTGGCTGTGGGTATTTACCGCACCATGCAGTTTCACATATTTTCTGGAATTCTCCCGAATGACTTTCTAAGCCTCATTTAATCATAAACAGCTCAATTTCCCACAGACTTACCATAAGTTTATTAGTTAGGCTTTTAGATAACAACTTAATTCACCAACCCAAGTTGACTTAAGCGCTTCAATTCTCGATTCGATGTACATATTGCACATTTGAAGCGATGTTATGAAATGAAGTGCCAAAAGCGAGATACATACATCTTGCTTATAAGTGAACGACTGATTGCACAAATATATTCACATACTTATACATAATATGCTCTTACTTATAATCAAATCTTCATCGAAATCTGGATGAGCAATGTTGGTAGTTGGTACCCAGAGATGAGAATTACGTTGGATAAAATAAATATAAGATGGACTATATAAATTTAAGTATAGTTGAAGTTAATCAGAAGCGGACAATTTTATTCATAATCCGGTATTGTAACCAACTTGGCAAACCTTGAGAAAGTTGATTCAGAAAAAAAGTTCAATACAATAAGCACTGACCTTTATTACATGCGACAGCGTCATCCTTAGTTTTAGTAGAATTGCATTCATTGATAGATTTTCGATGGTATTTTTACGCTCCAAAAAAGATGTAGATGTTTGAATGAAATACAAGAATCAAAAAAATAGGTTCAAGGCTCCTTTCAGGGCTGGTTTTATGCCCAAGACTCGGATGGCTGAAGGAGGAAGAATGTGAAAAAGTGAAGAGAATGTTATGATTTAATATTATTACGGTGAATTTATTCCAGACTGACTGCAAAGTAAACTGTACTGATAGTTGTGTGGTTTGTTTGGTGGTGCACACGGATGGGATTGGTGAAGGAAGTAAAATTGACATTTCTCCGTCCTTTCCGTGTACCTTGGGTTGTGTAAGGATATAGAATCAAATTGTGTACTCGGGTAGATAGACACTGGAGACGAAAGACGAAACGACCAAGACCACGGCAGAAGGATCGAAGTGGAGGCTCCAGCGTCTCACTAGTCCTTATCTGACAGTACCTACCTACATATACTATTGACTACCATTGGAAATCATTGCATTGTATGGTCGGATGTAATAAAAGATTCAAAGTGGAGGAAATTCCCAAAGACATGGAAAAATCAAAACCAAAACCAATAGTAGGGATTTAACAATAAGTTAAATTGTCGACACATATAAGCTTTCTATTCGAATTTGAATATCCAACTTTGGCTTCAACTTGAACAACTGGGGGGAAAGAAAGCGGAAGGAAAGCAAAGTAGCAAAGGTAAAGGGAAAGAAAAATACATTTGACATTCTTCACAGTTCACGTTTCTTACTCTACATACAATTCTACTCTCACAAATCGATAGCTTATTCATATTTGATTTTTTCCTCTCTTCCTCTTCGTGTGTCCTTTCTATTTTGAATGTAAATCGGCGGATTTAAATCTGATCGAGAATCACGATACCGATGATACAAAAAGTACAACGGGGGAACTGAAATCAGTTTATCTAAATACATCAGTATACGAACTTAGACCCGAATTTATTCCCGTCGTTCAGAGTAGATAGGATTTGATTTACTTCCACTTAAGTATTTTTATTTTTTATTATGCAACGAATGTGGGATGCTGAACGAAACGATTACGGCCATGGTTGCTACTGCCACTGATCGTGAGATTACGTTATGAACTGCACGAAAGTTTTCTGAGCTGTTCGCTTGGTGGTGATAGAAATACAATAATTCCTTGAACTGAATAATTAATCTTATCACAAGGTTTTTCTATTTTTTTGTACATAGTGTAAATAATTATGATTAATTATCTAAAATAATGATTACGTAGGTGTAAATATAGAACTAGAAGCTCAATTTTGCTGACTCATCCAATTAATTGCAGTAAAGTAAAAAATACTATCCATTTCGCGGTCAAAATATGTAATCAAACGACGTAAATGAACGTTAATTAAACGTCCTATTTCGAGACAAAATTCGGAATACATAGTCGTCTAATTATTATCATGCGACGTCGTCGTCGCCGTCGCAATCGTCCTTGTCGTTGTGAAGACGTTTGAATTCCAATTCCGGGAACTTACAACTTAATACCAGAATGTTTCCAGTCTATCACTTAAACTTGAGATAGACTTTAGTCACGTTATTCCTGTAGAGATTCAACGACTCCAGACTTTAAGACTTCATGGTAATTGTTTATAACGTAGGATAAAAGAATACTTGGGTTCGTCTGCGCGTTCGTTGAAATCCGAATTTCGGATTGTGCTCCAGGATAGTTTTACAATTGTCGGAATATAAGCGACATAATTAAATTCGCCCGGTTGGAGATTCTATTCTAGTTTTACTTTTACATTGTACGTTTTGTATGTACGCAGATTTAATATGTGACTAGTAGTTCTTAGTTAAATAGAATACCTAGTGACTGGTTGCTGGTGGATGTGATATTATGTTCTATACATACTTTCGACTTTGATTCGTATGAAATTAGTGTGTACCTATCCCAGCGTTTTCTAAAATACTAGGAAGGCAGACAGACAATGTTCGTCATTCTTATTGTTAGAAGAAGTGAATAAATAGTAGGTAGTGATGGGGACAATACGATTTGAAGTTACTTTGCTCTCGTAACTCAATGTTCGAGATCAGAATTTGGACCTGCGTTTCACCCAAGTACAAGACTGATAAACTGTCGGAGACTTCGTGTCTGTGTTGGCATGTAGGAAACAAAGGCAAGGAGGATGAGGATGAATGTGATACGTGGGAACTCCATTATTTTCTGTGGATCATGAATGTTTCTATTTTTTGGTGAATACTGAATTCGTTATCATAATTGCACAAAAAGAAACCTTACTCTAATACTTTGCATCTTTGAACTACATATTATAACAGTCACGTTATCGTTGATGGTACCACGCATCAAACGTTGGTAAATATTTTCATGGAATTGAACTCATGTTTTAAGTTCTAAGGTCGGATAAAATAATCAAAAATTTAATTTTTCAAGAATTATTTGAACTGGACACTTAATGTTTTAAGTAAACAAGTCAAATGTCTAATTGTAAATTCTGGAACGCTATGATACTAATCAATGGTCTGGTGTAGATGCATTAAAAGAATAATATAAAATGATGGTAGGTACCTCTCTAAAGAAAACGAAGGTAGGATGTTGATAAGATGTGGACGCGGAGGTTAATACACATTCTGGGGGAAGAGCCAACATTCACATTTATCGTAGACTAAGGAATTTGTGGAATGTGAAAATATCTAAGGAGAATATTAGAATTTATAGATGAATGAAGGTTGTAACAAAACGACGTACAAGTTTCCCCAGACGGACTACGGACCCATTAGAGATTAAAAGTGGAGAAGAAAAAGACTGAAAAGTGAATGTAGGATGTGGAAACAAAAAACTAATAATTACAGTCATTGAAGGAGAAGATTCGATTCCACATGGTATAGTTGGCAAAAAGGATGAAGTTAAGCTATCATGTCTGACGATGAGATAGTTGGGTTTCGAGTTGGTTCTGGAGAAAGAAACTTAAATAGCTCCATCATAAAATGAATTTTTTTTTGAACAGCAACGACTTTTTCTGTTTTTCAGGATCGTTTTAAGTCGAAGCCTCAGTGTTCTTGCTTTTTTGAGTTCTATGCATCGTTGTGCACGTGAAATATCATTACAGACGCCACGTTACGTAACGAAGCTACGTTACCTTCTGCCTTCTTACCCTCCACCCGTCACCACCACCACCATCCTGGCATTTTACCTCAGTCAGTCTGGATCTTGTCTCACATGTGTGCATACGTGTATATTTTCCCCTGATTCCCCATACTTTTTTCAACCATATCCATCGTATTTTTCGCTGACTGAATGCAAGTCTTCGTTGTCTGACTGCTTATGTCAGCTTTTACGTTCGTTTTCCACAATGGTTTCCACCAGAATCCTTATCCCAAGATCGGAACCAGTTAGCAGCCACTACCACGATCATATATTAGTACATACTAACTTGCTAAGATTCGAACAGGAAGACTAGGTAGGATGAAGAAAGTGTGAGAGCCTGACTTTAACAGGATCTTCTGTTCAACCAACATACCTAGGTATTATCGGTATGTTGGTGGAATAGTAGACCCTCCTCGAAACTGCTTGAGAAAAGTTGAGTTGGAGAAAGGGAAAAAATTGTCTAATATGTTGTAATACGACTCTTTCAAATACATATAAATATACATCGCTGGGAAAGTAAGTCTGTGTCTCCAAAGTCCGTATTAGATGTACCTACAACTTGGTTCAGTGAGACTTATTGGTATTGCCTTGTCTTGCCTCGCATTGCCTTTTGCCTTTGATGATTTCGTTCTAGCTGGTTAAAGTTGATGAAACTGTAGGCAGCTCCATTTAGGATGGTTTAGGTGGATGTGGATACGAACGCACGAAACGAAGAAAAGGGTCGACGACTAGGTGGATGGATGTCTATTGAATTGAGAGACTTGAACCAGTTGTAGTCCGTAGTCAGTAACGCGATGAAAGGTGCATTACTCAAACCTTCGGGTGAAATCCTATATTGATTTTATGGGCTACAGCATCTATGGCAATGTTACCACACAACAGTCTTAAAGGCATGTCTACATATCTGTGTCTACTATCTACTGTTTTGTGAACCAAACGATAACGACAGGGCTTGTTTTGTCGCCCAAATCGCTTATCTCCTACTCCTTCATCGTTTAACACGTCGTCTTTCAAAGGCAGCTTCTTATTGTTCGCAATGAAATTAAATAATGCCTTTTGTAGTAGTTACCAAATTACAGAAGTCACGTCGTATTCGTTCAATTTCAGAAATGCTGGCACTTTTATCTGTGGTTTTTTTACTTGTTACCCACGACAGAAGTGGTCATTGAAACAAGTCTGTGTTTGCCAGCTTTTGATTGATTGATGCGGACCATTTTACCACCCTCTGCTTTCAGTTAACCACCGGGGCGTAATGTAAATCTATAAAGGCAGTTATCATTGAAATACGGAATATTGAGGTTGTCATTCATCATTGCCATAATTATTGGGAATGCGGTTGTGGCCAAACTTTGTTGCTATCAGTTGAGGACAGTAGACTAGAGACGGACTTATTAGGAGATACCTACATATGCAGTGAAGTTGAAGGGGGGAACACGCACCTTGAAGAATAGCAGAATTTATGCATTTCGTTTTCTATGAATTAATGGAGTGGAGAATAACTTCATTGAAGACGCAAACCATGTTGAACACGCTACCACTACTATAGTCAGTTGACAAGGTTTGCATTTGAGCGAAAAAGCGTTTTAAGGAAAATTGCGTATAACATGATTTGCCTGTTCGACGCGGATATTTACAAGGAGTATTGAAATGAGTATACAATCTTACATCTGGAGGCGATGTTTTGGTTTTACACGACAATTTGTTACGCCTTTCTACGTAACATTGATTGGGTTATTTTAGCCACTGTGAACTACGTAGGCTGCCGAGCAATAATTTACACCAATTCACTTGATACTACACGGTTATGCCTATGGTGGTACGTGTCGGTGACTGAATTGGGAAGCCAATGTGATGCCACAAGCGATAGGATGAGAAGAGGTTGGGTCGTGTGCGTGTGGTATCCTGGTTGGTTAGTTGGGTTTGTGTATAAAGTTCCCATCATCACATCGAGTCTTCTGTCTCTCTGATGAGAGAAGATTCGTCTCGTCCTTGTCTCGTTGGTCTTCACTTTCCTGGTCTGGTCTGGTCTGGTCTGACTGGCTCAGAGTTTTGACTGGAATGAAACGAAAGTGTTTGTGCTGGAATTCCAGTCATGAATTCAGCTTGGGAATAATAGATCTCCATCCTGTCTGCTTTCGTCCCATTTCATTTCAAATCAAACATTCAGAGAAGTTTGTGTGTGTGTATGTATATGGGTATGGATGTTATATATATAGGAAATAAAAAGATGTGCCCCTTCACTATCGTTTTCATTTTCTATTTAATTTCCTTCATAACTATTTACCTATAACGGACTTCTCATGATATTCTTATATAGTTGAGTATCCTTATCTTCTCGTTTAATATGATGTACACGTATGCAACGTGTCAGTGTCTCTTCTTCCCCCTGCCATTCCATTGTCATACCTTTACCTACTTTACAAAAAGACGAAGACGCTGCTCTTGTTCTCTTCCTGGTGCTCTTAGTCTACTTCTCATATCTCGTAGGGTTCCACTTGACTACGTTAGAATAGAATAGAGTACTGTTTCGTTTGGTCTTTTTGACTCTGCAATATGGGATATATTATTCTATGAATTGCTCAAGATAAAACGAAGAAAGTAAAAAAAAAATCGTGGGATGGATAAAAATGAGAGTCTGACAATAACTAGAAGTCGTGGAGTGTATGGTGAAGAGTACGGGAAATGATAAGATTTTTCCAAGTTACAATGTGAAAATATTTTTATGTCTCTGCAGAATTCTTTTTATTTATCCTCTACTCATTATGAAAGGTTTGCGAGGTTGCTCAAGCTGAAGACACTCAAGTGGTATCGTACGAGTGTTTGCGTAACTGTTACAATTTATATCATAGACGAAATCGTTTTATTTGATTTCAGTCCTTTTGCCCTCTTATGCCATGCCCTTCTGCCTTCTCCTTGTCATATCAGGATTCAATATACTTGGGTTGGTAGATAGTGTTGGTATGTACCTACCTGCGTCTAAACCTTTGCTACTACTCAGACTATACTTTTACACCAAGACTTGTTATTTGTTGTTCACTTCCAAGCTCTGTAGGCTACACTGATTATTTCCTCCTGTCAACGTAACTCCATATCCACAGCATTGTAAGTACAATTACGACGTCCGGACGATGTAATTACAATTAATACTACTTCCAAGTGTACTCCCGTTTCACCCTGAGAAGACTTCATAGCTTAGATTTCCGTCTATGCCCAAATTAAAAACACGTCTAAATCTCAATGTCCTTTTTAAACGTGCCGTCATTTAGGTACGGTTAAATAAAATGGATAATTCGTGTCTTAGAATGAGGAATCTAAACCGTCACTCAAGGCAACTGGAACTGCTCCGTAGTGTAGGTATGTAGGTAGGTACTTGATGGTAGTATAGGAATATCGATGCGTACATACGTAGGCAGATTCTATAACGGTTTCGGTCCATGTTTCGATGCTAAGAGAACGGATTGAGATCTTACGATGCGATAGCATTGCCAAAGCCTTGATGGGTTCTACTTACCACGAGAGAAACCACATGCCCAAGTTGTTTTAGATTCAGAATAGGAAGACCTTAAAATGTTTTCTCTGTCGTTCCTTTCTCTGCAAGTACGTGGAGAACCATCAGCATCAGCCCATTAGGATGTGAAACGAAAATGAAAGAACCGAGGAAGCTCTCGGATGTGCAAAGCCATCCAAGAGCCAGTGTAGAAAATATTTTGGCTAGCTTTGAAATGTATGGAGAGCTGTGTTGGTTCATCCGTAGAAGTACGAGTAGGTAGGTACATATCTACATTCGTCATGCTAACGCTGTTTTGCCTTAGAGGAAATCCACTGGTACAGTAAAACCTGGAAACGTCTTAAATTTGATGGATTCTTTTTACGAAAAAAACATCTTGAAAAATAGCACATGTATATCCCGATCATAGTGATAGTACTACGATTTTGTTTTACTCTTGAATTTGAATGTTCGTATACATAATTCTTCTCTAGGTTGCTTCGAATCGTTTGACGCTATCACTATTTGGAGTACATAATATTATGTGAAATGATTAAAAGGAAACGATTCCAATTTCGAATCCGAAGCCCAGGAATTAACTCATGATTATTTGTAGACGCACACAAATTATATTGACTTGTTGGTATTTAAGCAGGAAAGTGAAACCTTTGGTTGCATTCATAAGGATACGGATTCCTTTCTCGATACCTTTTGTTTAATTATTAGCATCCTCGTACTTGGTCCTTCAACGAATTCTCCCCATTGTCTAAAACTCGTTAGGGCTTTACATTCTAATAGTTTCTGCTGTTGCTGAAATAATTTTCGGCTATGGAAAGGTTTTGAAAGAATGCTGGCAATCAATATTTTTAAAACTGCAATACTATAAAAGACGTTGCTTGAATAAAATACATATTGGGAATTACTTGTGCCACAGCAAAAGCTGTACTTGTGCAATTTTATAAAATAGGGTTGTATGTTTTGTTCATGTTTTTGAAGAACAGTTTTTGGCATTATTCAATTAACAGTCTCATTAAAACATGTAACACTATGAAACCATAAAAACTTTTCCAAAATTGTCCGTACTTACTTGAAAAAAAGGAACAGTCTTTTGGTTCAATAAAATTCATTCTGGGGTGTTAGGAATCTATTAGAGTCGGGTCCCCAGTATGGAGGAAGGCTGTCCAGGGACGAAATGCTCGTGGATCTTGTGATCCGGAGCAACATAATGGAATACGTAACGTCAACAGCTTGTGAGTAGGCTTTAGACTCTAGGTACGGATTTTACGATCCACGAGCTCTCAAACCAACAAGTACGACGGGAAGAGCCAGCTAAAAAGTGGAAACCGGCCTGACCGAACCCAAAGACAGACGAGCCACTATGCAATTATTTGAGTATCTTCCTACACAGAATCCTCTTTGGCTTTAGAATCCTCTGTCGAGTCAGTCTTTCATTCGGGTTCATGGATGGATCTTCATCGTCGCAAATTTTATCATCCGTACATTTGATTAGTTTCTTTCACTTTGATTTTCATTTCCAAGTGTTTGTTTCATCAAATTTTGATTCTGATTTCAATAAGTTCGAACAAGAACATCCAGCTTATATGACCCGAGCATGTAGGTAGTTTCGTTGAGTGGTATAATACAGTAACCTGTCCTGTGCCCTCGCTTTTCCTTTGAGACTTTCAGCTCGGGGATAAAGCCGTTACGCCGAAACGTCGGTACCACTAGATAAACCAGCACCTGCATGGGGAACGAAGGATTCTCCCTTCCATCTTCAGATCCATCCTCAAACATGAGATTCCGGGAATAAAAGCGTAGTTTCCAAGCTATGTAATTTGTGCTAAATCCTCTTTCAATTCCAAGTCTATCTTCCTACTTACCGTACACATAGCCGTTAGCCACGTAGCTACGGTCGGTCTCGGCCTCCGTCTAAACGGAAAAGCAGTAGCAATTGATATTGATCTCCAAACTTCGCTGATACTGTACAGCTGGAAAAAATAATATTAGGCCATATAATGCCTCACTGGTTGGAAATGAATTCCAAGTATAAAGATGAAGCGATGATTCGGAACCTTTTAAGCGTCTTCATCACGAGTAAAACTTATCAACGCATGTATAATGGAGTTGGGTCATGGGTTACTTTAATCGGATAGTTGATAAGCAACATCGTAGATTGCCTTGCTAGTTGGAACACGCTGCGCTTTGTCTAATTGACTCTTATAAAAGTAATTGTATGAAAGTGCCTAGTATTCATTTTTAGAGAATCAAAATTTTGTAGTTGTTTTAGTGTTTGATGCAACGAAATACATAATATGCTCATAATATGTAGTCGAATTGTAGTCTTTCGTTAGTAAGTTACTCCCCATAATATTCTATTAGTTTTTGTATATGCTGGACAACATCAAAATGATTTTATTTGTATTATTCAGTTACAATAAATACTAATAATACGTAATTGTATTACTTAAAAAACAGCTACCTACTTGTAGTTGTAGTGCCTAATTAGATAAAGCATACAAACTTCTTACACAAAACTACGCATTTCTCGACGTGAGGTACATGGAGCTCAACTTTTGAAATTTTAACAGCCGTCAAAATTTTCAGAAAATGTAACTAACGTTTTAACTTATTTAACTATAACTAATTCTTCTAGATATTCTAAAGCATATTTTTATTTTCTTTTGCGTCCACCTTAACGCTTCTATGCTATTTATTTTCTTGTCATGTGTCACCAGTAATTTGTATCACTATTTACAATTTACTTATATTAGTTTATAGTCTACAACATTTGTACGGTTCTAATAATTACCTATATTACCAAACATCAATATAACTTTAGTAACGATTTAACCTACGTTTATATCTAGTATGAGTTAAAATCTCAGCTGTAAAAAGTGAAGTCAAAACCTAAAATAGGAAGCTTGCATCTGAGCCTTTGAATTTGAATTGATTTTTTATTTTTTACTTGTTCTAGTTTTTAAATATATGAAGTGAAACATTCATAAATGCAAAGCGATTAAAAGGTTCCCAGAAACTTCAAAGGCGATTTTCCTTGACAGTTTGCTGCTGATATCAAGTTTTATTTCTTTAAAACAAACTACTTCTAATACGTTCAAGTACAAGAAAATGAGTGAAAGGTGGGTGTTTAATTGTTACCCAAATTGCAAAACTTTTTCAAGTTCATTTTAAATAACATTTGCACAATTGTTACAATTATACTTTGCCATTATATGCAATTCAATATACTTTTTTGATCAGGAAGAAATTGGACATTTGAATGTATGCATGAACTTGCAAACACTATCATTCATTAAATTCAAGAATTGTATCTCTTTGAAAAATGTGTTAGTAATTATAACTGTTAACAAGAAGGAGTTCAAAAGTCTATATTTTCTTGTATTTTAAAAGTGCTTAAGAAATGCAATCACGCATTTTTAGTAATTATTATTATATAATATAAAGTCTGAAAATGGAAAAAAGTTGGAATCTACATTTGAAGTTTATAAACTAGAAGTTGAAGCATAATTGGTACCTAAATACCTTACCTAGTTTCAGAACACATTGAGTACAAGCAAGTTCACAAATTCTGTTCACTTTATATTTTCACGAAATGCGTATCATTCATGAAAATATAAAGCATGTTCCTTTACCATTTGAAATAATATATACTGCATCGTGTGCGCAGAATGAAGTAATTAAAAGCAAATTACAAGGAGAGTCACTTGTAAAACAAAAAGTGCTGCCAATTTAAACTGATACTCTCCTCGTAACTTGGATGAACCATAAATGTTACCTAATGGGAATACATCGCGAGGAGTGATGCGTCGGCCTGGAAACCAGCCATTTCTTGTGGAAGAATGCTTCCCTCGTCGACTGCGGTGCAAGGGCGACACATACAGTCCACTGGGGCTTTCGTAACAACCTAGACAATTATGTTGACATTTTAACTCTTTCTAATTATAAAGAAATTGTTCATAGTTTCGGGAAGTGTTACACTTCTAAAAGGTCATTTACAGGGGTAACGAATATTATGCATTGTGATAATGTTCTCCAAACACAAACACAGTATCTACATAGTTCTATTTTGCAAAAATTTACTATTTTTGATTTATATAAAAATAGAAGGTCTGATTTTTATTTTTGCCTGGTAATTGGTTAACACACTTCGTTAAACTAACTAGCAATTAATATTGAAATGGTTCAGCTAAACGGACATGTTAGAAGGTTTAGAGTTAATTGAAGCTGAGGGAAAATTTTACCTTTTGAACTCTTGGTGATCCAGACGGCGCCTTAGGGCAGCTAAGGGTGACAGTTGCCTCACGCTCTCCACTCTCTTGACAACACATGCAGGACCTTTCCATCTCCCAGATCTTTGATCCTGACACCTGTAACCAGTAACAAACAGTCCGTTCAGTACATAGCTTCTGATTTTAAACAAGTATATATACTTGCTTCTACTTTCTCTCTTTACAAAGCAGCAAGAATTAGAATTTATTCTTATTCTTCACAAAATGATTTTGATTAAAATGTATGATTTCTATAAGCATGAGATTTGAAAACAGTGTGGTAGTGTAAAAAGGAAAATTAAAAAGATACAAATGATTTTTGTGTAAGTATGCTTTATAAAAAAGATAATTCCTAATAAATATTTACATCGTATGAACTTAATCATTCAAATCCGTAAGCGATATTAACGATTTTTCAGTAATGTGGAAGTACAATTTTGTAATTTACTCCAAAAATGTGATAATAATTATAGTGGAGCTAGTGAGCAATGAATCACGTCTACATACTAATAAAATGTATTACACACACCTGTTCAAACTAATTGAAATGAGATGGAAACACTAACCTGAACGTAGGAAGTACATTTACCAACACAGGCAAAGGACGGGATGGTCATAGGGTTGCAACCAGGAGACTGAAGTACATGGATCACAGGCGTAATCTTGCAATTATCACCAGCAGAGCCAGATATCAAAATAATGACGAGGTAGAAACTACCTAAATAAAACGAGCTGAGAAATTGGAGACACGGCATTGTCAACCTCTTTCCTTTAAAAAGGATACTGCTAGAAAACTGTCAAAAACTATAAACAAGACAAGACGTTGGCGGTCAGCAGCTGCCTGTCCAGTCCACTTTCTCTCTTTAACCTCTCGAACAAGAATGCGTTTATTCGACACTCTTCTTTCTCTTTTATTTCAAGCCGCTTGTCATTGTTTTCACCAAAATGTTGTAGCAAAAATCTGTGAAGTTGAGTTGTGTCGCCTTGTTATGTGTACGTAGTACGTTTTACGGCAATGATTGAAAACCTTCTACCTTTTGGTTTGATACAATTATACTTACAATCAGCGATCAAAGTCTACTTCTAGGGGTCTGTGTTCGGTTTCGTTTTTCTAAATATCCATTGGCTGGTTGACTGGTGCTTCCATTTGCCCATTACATCCTGCTGTTCTAAAGACCGACATTTCATTTCAAGTCCAAATATTATTACTATTACTGATTGCCTAGCTAATGATGAAGAGCATACGTTACATCTGAGGCTTTCCAGGCAAGGCAGTTGTAATTGTTAAAGGAAAATGTGGAAAATATGATCAGCTGGCGATTTATTTCTGCATGTACCTACCTATTATTGTGCGCATTAGATATAGATATCGTGGGGGGTTGAGTGGAAACTGCACTGCTTGAAGCTAATGAGCTTAAGCTGTTCGGTCTTTTTAATTGCGTCCCACACTTCACTGTCACATTTCCTGCCTTCAGAATTGTATATATATACACAGTTCGAATTACTTTTGCTACTCTGCCAAAGGTGCTCAGTACTTTTTTCCTGGCATTTCGGTAGTATACATATGTACGTACTTAAATATTTGTACCCGGGATTAAAGAATCAAACTAGCCTTACTTAGTTACTTTTAAATAACGAAACTTTGGAGAAATAATTATTTTTAGCTACATAAGCATCTATTTTTACACTTTCTTTGGAGTAGCGATCAGTTTTGGTACAAAATTCTCCGTAATGAAATACAAAATAGAAGTGGTGCAGGTTAGTAAACAAATAGTTTTAAATTGGTTTTTTGGATCTTGAAGTATTAGTATTAATGTACGTTGTGAAAACTAAATCATCTTCAAGCATAAAAAATGCATTCAAAACACCTTGTTGGTCAATGTTTTAAAAAATTTCAAAAAACCCCGCTTTTTATGTTTTTTTGAAAAAATGTAAAAATTTGAAACAAAAATCTTCGCCACTGATCACATTCGTAATCTACTCGTCATTACGCGTCGAATAGTGTACCAAGTTACGTACTTTTCAAAAATTGTGCGAATCGAGCAAATTATAGGGATATGTAGTAGTTCCTACGAGTAAGTTTTTGATTTTTAACATGCATCATGCATCAGTTTTTACAGTGCAAATACCATGTGCTTACAGGTTTGGTTGATTTGAATTACCATGAGCGAACTTTTGTTTATATGCCTAATCGTAATTATTATATTACAGCGTACGAAGCAAATAGCTCTATCTATTTTTCGTATTTCTCACGTAAATTGGTCCAGAATTGCATATGTGTTGATGTTTTTTCCAGTAGCGCCCGCAGGATTTTTTTTTTGTTTTTTCAAAAGAATGCTCTCATCCAGTGTAAAAATTAAAAAAACGGCATCTTATCAAGTGTCAAATATAAACAAAATTGCGAAATTTCTGCGTAAATTTAAACAAAACTGAGTCTTTTTCTTGTAAAAAAAAACACTCCGTCGTTTTCGGTAACTTTAAAAAAATGCATCTCTTTTGTGTTAATTTAAAAGAAATGCATCTTTTTGTGGAAATCGCGAAGAAGGTAGTGTATTTTTAAAAATCCTTTGTAGGTAGGCCTAGGCCTACGTGGCTAACGTCTAGTTACCTACGCTCCTGTTGGTTCCCACATGATCTGATTCATTAGAAGCAGGTTGCAATGTGATACCCATAGAGCAGAGGGATAGCATGTTAACTTGTTCAAGTTTACCCATTCGTCTGTAGCATACAGTGCGCGTCAGAATAATAGCAACTTTTGTTTTTTGAGCATCTGCTTCTTATCTTTTGTATTTAGAATCCCAGTCATTGATTATAATTTGTGTTTATCATTAAGTTAGC